>CAUYRT010059944.1:0-44990 GCA_963574885.1 Lepilemur ruficaudatus
ATTTTTTCTATATATTTTTAGTTGGCCGATTACTTTCTTTCTATTTTTAGTAGAGATGGGGTCTTGCTCTTGCTCAGGCTGGTTTCGAACTCCTGACCTTGAGCAGTCCGCCCGCCTCGGCCTCCCAGAGTGCTAGGATTATAGGCGTGAGCCACTGTGCCCGGCCGGGAGAGGCATTCTTTATCTGAAAACTGATTCTGTCTTAGTACAGGCATTTGTCTAAGGGAAACAGTTGTAAAGCAGAAATATTTCTTGATGTATACAATTGAAGTGGAATTTACATTGTAGTCAAAAATAAAACCTATGAACTCGTGTTCCCGATTTTAATAAAGCTCTGCAAATATTTCCTTCCTCATTCTTTGCTTTTAAATATTCTGTGTTTGTGTTGTTAATTTAAACGTTGGTAGTATAGCAACCCTATATGTCCTTTATTGTGCCAAATAGATTAAAATTAAGACTAAAAAATTTTAGTTAACTGAATTCATTTCAAAGAGAAAACTTCATGGAATATACTTAACACAGAAAGAAGAACAAAATTTAGTTTTGACTTTCTGCCTTATGTACACCTAAAGCTTTATTATATCACTCATTAGACAAATACTTGATCATGAGCTTGGTTGTTGGCCTGTGCTCGGTGCTAAGAATCTGTCGTGTTACAGGTGTGTAGATGCATGTCTGTGCTGGCTTCAGGAGGAGAGGGCAGCTTCCTGGCGCTCAGCAAAATACTTTAGCTGAATTTAAATAAATTAACTGGTGGCCTCAGAATGCAGTTGGGGAGATGGGGTGACTCAGCCCACTGGGGGGGTATGTTGAGGATGGGTGTGGCTATGTGGTGAGAGAAATCCTGGGAAAGGGCCTGCGTGGACCAGCAGGAGAGTGGCACAGAGTGGGTAAGTGGAAGGCAGGGTGTGGTGTGGCGTGCCACCCTGTCATCACACAAGGGGAAGTTGGGCTGAGAAGACCTATTGTGGTCCCAGAATGAAACTCAAAGAAGAAACAGAAAGTGATACCTTTAGTGGGGCGATAGGATAGGAGGGTTTTCCCCATGTGTTTGTGTTTGAGTGTGTGTATATGTGTCAATTGTGTGACTGTATTGCCTATTCAAAAAACTAAATATGAAGGATGCATGGTATTAAAAGTGGGCACGTGTGCTGTGATTGCGTCAGGGTGTTGCTATCGTTCTGTATCTTAGAAGTTATTGCTATGATTTCAGCCAGTTAACTGGCTAGAACACAGTTTTAAAAGGCCAAGATCATGGATTTAGATTTGAGACTGGGCCGAAAGGTAACTTTCCCAGTCCTCGTCGTAGAGTACACACTCTCAGCCTCTGCCCAGCCTGTTGGAAGTGCACACCCTCATTCTTGAGGGCAACAGAGCACAAGAGTGTAGGTGGATTATGCAGGTCAGTCACCACTCAACTTCCTAACCAGGGCCTCATTCAGATTATATCGTTCTGGTTTTATTGACCTTTCCTTTTTGCATTTCATTTAGTTGAATGAACCAGTTTTGCTGTATTTCAGATATTGTCACTGTGTGGTTAGCCATGTTCATTTTTTGTAGATGAGTGGTAAGATCTGCTGAAAACCAGAATGTTCAGTGTCATCTTCATCAGAGAAGGTTATCAGAAATCTCTGGGACAGGAAGGGAAATTTAAGAAGGCAGTTGGGGAAGGTAGGGCCTCATGGCTTTGGTTTTCCTGATGGCACAAGAGAGGAGGCCTCTGTGATGATTTGAGGGAGAAGCGTGACTGGGAAGCATGAGGAATGAAGATTGGTGAAGGTGTGTGGTGGCCCGAAAGGTATGGTCAGAGGTGGCTATCATGCCTGTCACAGCAGAGGCCTTGTGTGCTCTGGGTACCAGGCCCTTATCACATGTGTGCTTTGCAAATATTTTTCCCATTCTGTGGGTTGTCTTTTTCACTATCTTGATAGTGTCATTTGCAACAAAATGTTTGTAATTTGGCTGAAGACCAGTTTATCTGACACCTGTGCTTTTGTTGTCCCATCTAAGAAACCATTGTCAAATCCAAAGATTGAAGAGTTTTATAATATTAGCTCTTACGTTTAAGTTTTTGATCTATTTTGAGTTAGTTTCTGTATGTGTATGAGAGAAGGGTCCGATTTCATTTGCATGTGAATATCCAGTTTTCCTGGTACCATTTGTTTAAAAAGCTGTTCTTTCCCCCCATTGAATAGACTTGGCACATTTGTCAAAAATCAGTGGACCATGAATAAGAGAGTTTATGTCTGAATTTTCTGTTCTTTTCCATTTGGTGTATATTGGATATGTCTGTCCGTATGTCTGTGTCACACTGTACTGATTACTGTGGCTTTGTTGTAAGCTTTAAAATCAGGAAGTATGAGTTCTCCAATTTTGTTTTTCAAAATTGCTTTAGTGTTTTGAGTCTCTTGCATTTCCATATGAACGTTAGGATAAGCCTGCCAATGCTCTTCTTCCCCCTAATTCTGTAGCCCTCCCTGGGTTGGAATCGCCTAGATCAGGACAGTGCCACCTAGCATTTCCCCAGCAGCTCTCTGAGGGTGAGGAGAGAACCCATCCTCTCAAGAGTCTGGGCCTTAGCCTGAAATGGTTGACTAAGAACCCCTTAAATGTTTAAATTTCCAAAGTCTCAGGTTTTATCATTAAAAGCTATTTGAATTTAGTATTCTGTTTCGTAATTTTTACACTTTAATGTAAAAATATTTAACATTATTTAACTACATGAAAAGCTGATACTCTAGGAAGTATGTTTATCCTAGAAGTTTATCCTGTGGCTTCATGCACCCTTAAGAATGCATACCCCAGTTTATAAGGCCAACTTGGGGAGAAACCTGCCTGTTAGAGTTGTGTTTGTAAAGGTGGTTTCCTTCACTGTCTGCCATCTGACCTTTCCTGACCAGCCAAGCAGAACTAAAGTGGGAGGGGCAGCGTTTGTCTGCTGCCGTGTCCCCCTGGTGAGGGCAAGGTGGCCTTAACCGACTCACATATGTTGCTTTCTCTTGGAGAACTACTGTCCTTTCCTATTGATTCATGAGATAGATTTGGATCTCATCAATCTTGGCCATCAAAAAGATTTAACTCTTACAGAATGAAATCCATTCTGTTCCCTCAGTTATCTTTTTTGGGGAAATCAAGTTCTTGGCCAGACTCAGTTGTACTAAAGGTGGTGGTTCAGCATCAGTCATTTCAAAACACCTGTGCTGCTTTAAGACTTTTATCTGTCCAAGGCAAAAATAAAGTTGATGTTGTGGTTTTTCCATAAAGCTAAATTTATTCAATTTACAGGACTATCCTTTACTCTAAGATTGTCCTTTTTGGTATTAAAATGTCTTTTCTGTTTTGATTTTTTTTTTTCTTTTAATGATCTTATTTGTCAGGGTGAAAACCCAATGCCAGTCCTCAAGATTCTTTGTGAAATGTTACTAGGCTGTGAAATCCTAACTCCAGAACATCATTTTAGACCACAAGTCCCAGATTTTTACCTTGTTTACATTTGGAGTTACCACATAATATTTCAAATGATTTATGTAACTTAAAAGCCCATTTTTTATTCCTTTCATATGAAATATTCAGAGTAAGCAGATCCATAGAGACAGAAAGCAGATGAGAGATTGCTGGGGTTGGGGTGAAGAGACAGTGGGGAGCGATTATTTACAGGGTGCAGGTGTTCTTCTGGGATGATGAAGAAGTTTTGAAACTGGGGGGTGGGGGTTGCACAACATTGTGAATGTACTAAATGCCACAGTGTACACTTTAAAAATGGTTTGTTGTTATATGACTTTTACCTCAACTTGTTGGAAAAGCCCATTTTATTCAATAGTTGTACATAAGACTGGAAGGTGTGGGGGGAGTGCTTTATTCAGATGGTGCAAATCCAGGTGAGCGTTCTGTGTGTGCTCACACACACATGCATACATGTGCACGCATACGGATATGTTATTACTTTGTGTCTTTAAGTGTGATCGTTAAGAGCTGATTAGGTAGACAAACTTTTCTTCTGCATTGGGACAGCTTTAACGCTCAACTGGGACTGAAAGATACTCTTTATCACACCTCAGCAATAATTTTTTTCAACCATTCACACTGAAAAGTTGGAGTGTCAGAAATACCCTCAGGATAGATCTGAATAAAGTGTCCCTTACTTTGAGTCCAGTGGTTTGTTCTTTGTAGTTAGTGGAACTCTGGCCGTCACACACCGAAGGCAGCTGAGCTCTGTCTGTAAACTTGAAGTCGGAGCATGGGACTTGCCCTCCTCTTCTCTTTTCCTCCCCTCACAAGAAAGAAAGGAAAGGAAAAGAAAAAAAAAATCTGCATTATTCTTAGGTAAGCATCTTTATTGTGAGTTCTGAGGCCAGCATTGTTTTCACACTTTCTTTCTCTCCTGCTGCCTCCTTTGGTCTCCGAACCTGCAGAAGGAAACCACAGCCTGCAAAGGCGGGGTTAAGGCCCCCCTGGGCCCGCTATTCTGGGGCAACCTGAGCACTCATTACTGTTAGGTTTCTTAGTTTCCTGAGATAATCGAGCTTGTTGCCTTAACTTCAGTTAAAGTGCTGATTGTGCTTTACTTGTAACTGAACATTAAGATCAATAATTCAAAATAATAGTACATGGAGTTGGATGTTTTTTAAGAGAGATGATTTTTCCTGTTAACTTTGACTTTGTGCTTGTAAATGTGTTGTTTTGTCAGTGTTCAGATGGTTTCCACGCACTGATCCTGATCACAGAGGGAACAGGCAGTCTGAAGCACCTGATCATGCAGGGAAGGAACGAGACATCTAATTCAGCATGGTGGCATTGCCTGCTCCCAAGGCATCCCTAAGTGGTGCCTTTAAGTTATATTTCTTTGAGTGAGCCACCTAGTCCCACTTTGGTTGTTTCTGTTTTTGTTTTCCTTTTTTGCAGTATTTTTCGCAGTTACTCCTAGAAACTGAACACTGTTTTTTAGTGTGCACAGTGGCAAAAAAAAAAAAAAAAAAAAAACAAGTTTTCAGAAATTGTATATATTTAGTCCTCTGTTACCAAAGTTAATTGCTTGGCTTTCTTGCTTAGTAAGAACTAGAAATGAAATCAGGACATGGATGGTTATTTTCTGAACCTCAGATTGTGTGAAATATTGTTTTTGTAAAGAAAACATCTGATTTATTCAAGCCTCTGTTCAAGGCAGAAGTTCTTACTTAGATAACTTTATGCCTCAAAGGAAAACTGAAGTATAATTCTTAAAAATGCCAAATTGTTCTCCCACTTGTTCTTCAAGACTCAGTATGCTCTAGTCAATAGGGGAGAGAGAATTTCCAAGTTCATTAATTCAGGTTCCTGTTACCAACTCATATTTTACATCCCCTATAAAGTTATATTTCAGTGAAATCTTCAGTTATCACAAGTAGAATTTCGTAGGATTTATGAACTGTACACTGCTGTCTCCAAACAAGACACAGGCTTTCACTTAAACTAACAAAGGATGATCTATCTCAGAATTGTGAACAAATTCTAAGTTGTGGTTTTGATAGTTGTGACCTGACTCAGTCCCACTTTTAGGCTAACACAGCAAGGATTGGTCCAAATCAGTATAAATCAGAGCAACACAAAATTCACCCAAGGTATAGCATCTGATAGGATAAGACGGGCTGAGGACAGCAGGTCCAGTCTGCACTTGAGGTGGATACCGAGGCTGACTTGGTCTCTGCTCTAAACGTACCTCTGTGCAATGTATCATGGACCATGCTAAGTACCATTCTAACAATGATACGTAGTTACAATTTAATGTAAGTGTGTCATTCTGTTAAAAGAAACCTGCAGCTTCTATTAAGGTGGGTCAAATATAATATACTCCAGTTTAAAGGTATAAAGGGAAAGTTCAGTTCTGTGTAGCAAGAAATAACAAAGACAAGCAAGAAAGCCTGCCCTCAGGGAGTTTGTAGACTAAAAGAACATAAATATCTATAATAATAAGTAAAATGAGAGTGTCACTAGAGGTCCATGGTGCTGCCGGGGTGAGAGGATGAAGAGCTTGCCTCCAGTTAGTGATGAATAAGTGTCACCATCAGCATGACATGTGCAAGAGTTGGGGCCTTATCGTGTTTTCATTCAGCAAACATTTCTGAGCACTTTTGTGTCCAATTTTGTCATACACCAGTGAAAAATTATAAACTAATAATCCACATGCAAATAACATCACGTGTCACCTGCAGAAATAGCAGCTGTGCAGGGATGTTAACAGTGTACTCAGGGAGGAAAAGGGTGTGTTGGTTTTTGGGTTTTTCCGTTTTGTTATTTTTGGCTTCTTTTTTTTTTTTACCATAAATGAAATGTGATCCTTCTTGATATGTTTGTATCTATGATATGTCAACATTGATATCTTAATGTATAAAACATGCTTATATTTTTATGTGACACTTTTTGGCTATTTCCAGAAAAGAATTTGATACAGCTTAAACTACTAGAGACACATGCAACAGTATACTAAAGAGAAAAAAGTAACTAGAAGCCAGTTAGGAGGACAAATTCAGCTTTTGAATGGAGCTACGCAGCAGTTTCAGAAAAATTTTTTACGCTACAAATTGGCCAATGGGCATAGTGTCTTTTTAAGCTTCCTTCTGTAGTAGTTTGTTGTGCTAAAACCATTGCAGATGCCTAAAGGAAGATGCTTATCTGTTTGATGGACACACCACCTCATTGTAGTACACTCCTTTAGAAAGTAAAAGAATTACAGCTGACCCTTGAAGAACATAGGTATGAACTGCAAGGATCCACTTACTTGTGGATTTTTTCCAGCTACGTACACAGGATGTGAAACCTGCATATCCAGAGGGCTGGCTCTTCATATATACAGGTTCTCCAGGGCCTGCTTCAGGAATTGAGTACACACAGGTTAGGGTATACATGAGAGTCCTGGAACCAGTCCCCAAGTATGCTGTAGTCCATTATTACACTGGCTAAAGTTGAGTTTAATTTGTCCAAAGACATTTTTATTTTAGCAGCAATATTATGATGTAGATTTGAAGGCAAAACTTAAAAGAATCAATGGATAGCCTGGGATTGTAGAGAGAGTCTTAACACTAGGCTCCTAAATAGTGTTTCATTTATAAAACCAAAGACTGGCAGGGCATTAGCCAAGGCTGAGAGAGATTGGTCTGTCTGTCCTCTCAATGAGAAGGAACAGAACAACAGAGGTAAAATGATTGTCCCGCTCCTCACTCAGGATAATAGTTGGAGATTTCAGATCCTGCACTTTGTGGAGTAGTAACGTCAACATAGAGATCTATAAATTAAGCAAAATAGAGGATTTCTTGTTTTGTTCTTTCCTTTATAGTATGAGATAGCTCAGGATTCCTTCAAGTGTGGTGAGTACACAACACTGCTGATGGCACAGAAGATGATTGTAATTGATTCTGAGTTGAACGTTATTTCATTTTAAGCATTATGTATTGATGAATCTGAAAATACTGAATTAGCTCACCAAATCTGTGATTTCTTGGGCTATTATTGCCCAGGACAGAGCTTATTAAAAAGTATCATTTAAAGCAAAACACCAAATAATAGCACAACTTACGCAGATTGTTGAGAATCTTGCAGGTGTTTGTGTGTGACTGGGTTCATTCTAAGAGACTTTTCTGAAGACGCCTTTCAGGCTCTTCCCTGGGGTTGCAGCAGCAGAGACTCACTCACGCTTGCTCAGGTGAAGGCAGCAAAGGAGGGACTCCAAGCAGATGAGCCAGGGTGATGGGACATCGGTGGCCTGAGGGTCACGGCTCCAGCAGCACGACTTACCCCGGTGGGCTCGGCTGCTCACACTGCCCCCAGCCCCGACTTGTCATGTCATTTCTCTGCACATCTCCGCCCTTTTGCTCGGTGGCACAGTACGTTGACCAGTTGTGTGACCTCAAGGAAGTTACTTAACTGTTGAGTAACGTTTTTCATTTGTAAAATGGAAAGAACAACAGTTTCTCCCTCACAGCATAGCCGTGGATATTCAATGAGACTGGGAATGTGAGCACTTGGCACAGGATCTGGAACATACTAAACCAATAATGTTAGCACAGACGATGATTAGATCTGCCTGGTTCTTCCCTGTTTCCACGTTCATATTCCAATTAGTGAAAAATGGTTGTTGGTAGCTTCAGTTTTCAGGAGAAAAACATAAGCCTTGACCAAAACATTGCCCTCTATCAAGTTGTTTATTCTTGCTCCAAGCTACCTGGGAGCGGGGTCCGGGTGTTAAAAACATGGGCACCCAGGTCTGCCCCTCGGCCAGCTGTGGCCAGTGGGCACTGGGTGCTGCTTGTTAACACGGCCAGTGTCGGTGTTTTAATTCGAGAAAGCAAGGAGGTGGAGCTCCTCAGCTGTCCTGGTAGTGAGGAGTCTTGCCCAGTGTGTCTTGGCCAGCTCTGTCTGATTTGGTCAGATGTTTTAAGAAGATAGGGTTACTGAAGAGTCCTAGACTCTAAGTTTGGCGGAAGTTGTTAGAGGATCACAAAGTTGCCTAAAATGACTGATTTAATTATGTGGTTTGATAATGCTTCAGCAACTACCACCTTGGATGAACCACTGTTCTTAAGTTTGCATTCATTCCCGCCTTTTTTTTTTTTTTTTTTTTTTTTGATTCAGTCTCACTCCCTTGCCCGGGCTAGAGTGAGTGCCGTGGCGTCAGCCTAGCTCACAGCAACCTCAAACTCCTGGGCTCAAGCGATCCTCCTGCCTCAGCCTCCCAAGTAGCTGGGACTACAGGCATGTGCCACCATGCCCGCCTAATATTTTCTATATATTTTTAGTTGTCGAATTAATTTCTTTCTATTTTTAGTAGAGATGGGGGTCTCGCTCTTGCTCAGGCTGGTTTTGAACTCCTGACCTTGAGTGATCCGCCCTCGTTGGCCTCCCAGAGTGTTAGGATTACAGGCGTGAGCCACAGCGCCCGGCCTCATTCCCGCTTCTAATCTAGACCCAAAAGCCCTTCCTTTGGAGTTTTGCAAAGGATGCATTTCACTCGGTCTCTTTTTGAGAGGACATAGTGGAGAATGAGGACCCGAGTTTGGATTTTACCTCTCCTCTCCTCTCCTAATCACCAACTGTTCCAAAACTTTTCTCACAGTGTTATAAGAATCAGGCAATATGAAATTTTCTAATATGGCTAGGGGTTTTTACTTCCCACTTGTCTTTATTGAATCAAAAGTTTTAACATGGTCTGTTTCTCTGGAGACCAGATGTGGTCCAGCCAGGACAGATTATATCCTGTGTGTAGAGTCACCTTGAGAATTTGAGCAGGGTGCTCTGTGGTTACTTGGACCCCAGACACACACCTGTGGAACTGAGAAGCCCTTTACTTGGGCCTGTCCTCCTGTCTCCATGCACAGGTCACTGGGGCCATGTGTGAGGTTAGAAGCAGTGATGGCCATACTGAGGATCAGCTTCAGGAGGAAGTGGCTTCTCAAGCTAAACAAAAAGCTTCTCAAAAAATGGACATCAAATGATCCCCTTGATTTGGCATCTAAGCCACTGAGCTATCCACAGGCCGCCAGCAGGTTAACTGGGGCAGACATTTTCCTCTTCAGCTTGGGGACTGTTTGGGCAGAAATGGCTCAGGAAGTTCTCCCAGACTCAGTGTCTGAAGGTGAAACTCACAGGCCCATCGCCAGTCCTGGCATCTGAGTCTTTTAAACCTATGAGGTCATGTGTGCTTGAAGCTCAAGGGCTGTCAAGTTGCTCGAGGACATTCATACTAAGGATTTATGCATTAAAATATTAATTTGGTCTTATCAGATCAAATTAGATTCTGGATGGGGATGAGAGAAGTGAATCTTCATTATATGCTGGGAAAATGAGAAATCAGCCCTCTAATTGACTGCCACTACTCTCTCCTCACCCAGGATGACTTTGCCAAAAAGCTATGAGAAAAAGGCCTCAAATCTTGAAGATTCACTTTGTTACAGCCAGCTCGCTTGTGAGCCTATGATGATAAATAAAGCCTCGAGGAAAAGTCAGGTGTGACTGGATCTTCTGCTTTGCTTCCTCTTCTTGCCAAAGGCCAGGAGAAGCGCTTCTCACTCCCAGGAGTGTATTCAAAGCACATTCACAGTGAGGGAGAAGGACAGCCTGTGTCTTTGCGGGGTCGGAGTCTCTGATTGCAGCCCCTTGACCACCTGACAACCCTGGTACTGGTGGGCTGGACGCTGGGCCGTTCCCCCAGCCAGGGCAGTCTAAGGAAGCGAAGCTGGGAGCCCTTCTGTGGCCGCAGCGTGGGAGGCGGTGGACGTGGGCAGCTAGGGGGTGCTGGTGGAAAGTTGGGAGGTGAGTTATGCCAGGGAACTGATGCAGCCTGAACTCCACAGTCACTTCCTGAGTAGTCAAGAGAATTAAGTAGTGGGAAAAGTTGATGATGACTTGGGTGTTTGGTTGGTGATAGTGTTATTCAGTCAGACTTGCAGTTAAGGCAATACCCCGGATGTTTGCCAGCCTGCCTGCTCATCTGTGATACGGCTAAGGGGACTCTGGCCCATGTTAAAGTGATATTAGGAACCATTAATTTCAATTCAGATGTTGTCATTGAGGAATTTAAAGGTCTTAGAAGAAATATTTTTGCTAAGACTTCTGAGGTCTCCTAGGGGACAGACTCACTTTTCATCTTGACCAGGAATGTGAGACCTCTCTCCTCCCTGTATGGGGCAGGTAGCAGGTGGACTGCCTTGCCAGTTTGACAGTGCCAGGGCAGAGGCAGCAGCTGTCCCTTCACAGAGTGCTGCTTGTTCCCACAGTCACCAGGAGACTCTGAAGCTACCTACCCTGCCTGGGCTCAGGCACCGACTCTGTCACTTCTGAGCTGTGTCACCTCAACCTCTGTGGATGTCTTTCCTCATTGGTGTGATGAGGTCGATCATGGCCCTCAGCACGCTGTTGGAGGAGTAATGGGTGTAGAAAAGTTACCATAGCACCTAGTATGTAGAAAATACTCAATAATGGTGAGCTGTTGTTGTTCCTTAAAAGAATTAAAAGTGAAAATAGTAGGAAAAATCAGTAAGATAAAATACAATGGGAAATTAAATTTCTCTCATCATTTAAGGAAATTCCTCAATTGGCAAGCAACAGTAAGTAAGAAACTTAGACTTCCTGGCAGCTGAAGTGGACTGAAGTGAAGGCTGTGAAGCTGGACAGAGTTTCGGCTGAACTGAAGCTGGGAGTCCCTGACCTTCGGTGACAGCCACCGAGGGAGAGGCGGGCATAGCGAGCTGGCACTCAGGCCGGAACACAGCAGCCCCCAGAGCCTGAGGAAGCCACCAGCCTTCCTCCCCTTCCCTTCCCTCCTTTCTCTACTCCCGACCTGCCAACCTTCAGACGAAAATCATGGCCACTGGAATCACACACACTGTTACAGCTAGTTGTTGTGTTTTTTTTTATTGTAAATGAGTCATTCTCTTATTTTGGAAATTTATATCTCATGCCAAGATTTGAAGATGGTTCTTTTTCAAAATACTGTTTAGACTAAATGAATTTCTTTAAATATAATATCTCAGTTTTAAACATCTGGGGTTTTGCATGCATTTTTCTAGGCTAGCAAAACTTAAAGATTATTTCCATAATTTTAAAAGTTACATTTACCTTTATGTATGTATTACTTTGTATACAAATTAAACATAGTTCTTCTAACTTCAGCTTTAAATTGTAAAAGGGGGCGGCTAGCATGTAAAAGAGTATTAAAAAGAAACAGGCAGTAAAGATGTTAGGCAGGTGCAAAAGAAAAGCAGGGGTCATGACGTTCATGCTAGGCAGTGTGGAATTCAACGCACAGAAACAATAAATGAAATAGGATTACTTCATCATGCTGAGGCAGACAGTCCATAGGATGACATGACTGTCATGGACTTACGTGACCTAAATAATTTGGCATCAAAACATACCAAGCAAGAACTACAGAGAATATAAGACAAAACTGATAAACACAGTGGTGGTGGGAGATGTGCCTGACTTCTCGGCCCTTGACAGGCCGTGTGGTGGACACAGGTTATTACTGTGACCCAGTAGAGACTTTTAAATTTGATAGCTAGGAAACAGGTACTCACGGTATAAGTTTTTAATTTAATATATAATAGCTTATAGAGAAAATTGCTCCAATTACCAAAAAGTTGAAATAGGTAGAAGCCATATTCTCTCATCATAATGCAATAAAAATAGAAATAAACACACAGGAAACGACCAGCCATCCCCAGGAGGCCCTCTGGGCAAAGGGAGTTGCGGGTGGCCAGGCTGCTGGCTCTGCTGGTTCCTCCTTCTCGTCCCCTCTTCATCCCTGAGTTGTTCCCACAGACATCTAAAGCAGCCTGCAGCCATTCACTCAGGCACAGCACTCTGGGTTTTTTTTCTTTTCTGAAATTATTTTGTTTATTGATTTTTTTTTTATTTGTCTTCCTCACTCAGGTGAAACATCCATAAAAGCAGGGATAGTATTTGTTTTGTTGAAAGCTTTATTCTCAACATCTAGAACACTAGCACTCATAGACTTTGAACAAATATTGTTAAATGAGTAACAGCTGATAATAAATTCGTCGCATGCACCATTCTAAGCACTGTATGTTCATTATCTCACTCTTTACAGGCCCCCCCCCCTTTGAGCAAGGTGCTGTCATTGTCCCCTTTCACAGATGGGGACATCCTGGGGCATAGACTCACTAACTTGCCCCAGAATTGACAGCCGTCAAGTAGGAGGACTGAGCTTTGAGCCCAGGTTGTCTGACTTGGCCTGCGCGCTCTTATACAGAACCACCGTTGCGTACCAATGAATGAAAAAATAAAATAAGGTGACAGCGTACAGAGTTAATGTGTAAACATCATTATTAAACAAGAATGAAAAGAAATTATTTAAATACTAAAAAGATGGAAAAAGACCAAAATAAATTGAAGAATTACTGTATTCTTTAAAGACAAAGCAGAAATGAAACAATTGAAGAGGGCGGGGAATGAAACCCAAGAGCCTGTTTTGGAAGTAGGGCAGGCAGCAGAGTAAGGGGGAGAAGGAAAGATAAAATAGGTAGACCTCTCAGCAGCCTAGTGAGAAAAGGGAGAGAAATCATAGTACATAGTAAGTAGTAATAGCTCAAAGGAAAATAAATCTGAGCATCTCAATAAATCCAAGGATAACATTTGGTAAAATTCAACTTCCATTCCTGACTTGTGGTTTGTTTATTTGTTTTTAGCTGTTTGATATCATTTCAAAATTATGGAAAAGGTGCAAGAATGGTGTAAAGAGTTTTCTTTATTGAGATTTCGCCCACTTGTCCACATTTTGCCACGTTTGCTGTCGTTTCTCTCATTCACTGTGTATATTTATGTTGTAATAAGCATGGGGGTTTTACCAGGCCCTCCCCACCTTCAGGGCCCTGAGCTGCTTGGTTAGTTTGTGAATTTTCCTCCCTCCCAAAGAGCCGTGCTTCCCATCGCCAGGTGCTCCGGAGCAGGCAGAGCCCTGGGGAAAGGAGAAGGCAGCCCCAGGTGCAGAGCTTTTCCCTTTGGGTTTCTGTCATCCTTTCTTCTTGGTCTTGTAAGTCTTCACTATTTTTCAAGTTCATTGACACCTCTAAACAGATTTTTTTAAAGACCACTTTCTGAAACCTTTCTTACTGCCCCAGTGGGAGGGTTGGCTGTAACCTACTCTGCCATTAAGAAAAAAAAAGTCTCTGGTAGTACAGAAAACTGAGTTTCCTGAGTGGAGCCCTCTAGTTAGTGATCTCAGGTGACAAAGGGGCCTGGAGGACAGCCCTTGAGTGACTTCCTACCAGTCTTCCTCCTTTTGGCACCCTGGCACCCCTGCTCCACAGCACCTGTGGCCACCCTCATCTGAGCCCGGAGGGCTTCGCCAGCACACGCCAGGTTACCTCTCCTTCCCACAGCCACACTGGTGTCCTGTCATCCCTCTCTCCTGGGTGCCTGGCCAGCCACCCTCCCCACCTGCTCTCCAGCCCAAAGATCCCGTTGTCTTGAAGATGTAAGCTCTTTACACAATTCTCTATCTCTTTAGAGAGGTTTTAGGAGGGAGTGGACTAAATCAATGTATTCCGTCTCCATCTGTAATCATAAAGTAAGGCATTTTTTGAGATGTAATTTTTTTATAAAGAACACCACGAGAAGACAGATGGATTTATTGAGTTGTAGCACATATGTACAGTGAAATTTCAAACAACAAAAAAGGATGTTGGTCTATGTACTGCTGTGTAAGACATCCTGGACATGGGAGTGAGTGAGACAGAGAACAGGCGAGCATGTGAAGCTTGACTCTCAGTGGTGTGGTCGTGGAATCTGGCGCACCTGCGTGCACAGAGGAACCCTGGGCAGGTATGCGGCACGGTGCCAGCAATGAAAGGCTTGTCGTTACATATCTTAATATCTGGATTCTTTTTATTTTACAGGGAACATGTATTATTGTTCTAAAGACAAAATTTTTCAAAAATAAGTAAACATATTTATATCATATGTTAGCAATTGAATACTAAGTGGCAGTTTCATTTAAAGACCAGAGAGAAAGATTTCATTTATAGGTGTGAGCCCTTAGGTTTTTGTGTTTCTCCCTCTAGTACCCACCTTGTAAGTTATTTTCCTGGATTTAAAAATATATATATTACACTGTTGTTTCCTCTGTTTCTGTTTAGAGACCCTGTTGTATTTTCATTTTTCCTCCTCTTGAGGATTTGCTACTGGCTTGAGTTCCTGAAAGAAGCATGTTTTCACAGTCTCATAGAGCCAGAAAGAACTTTATTTTTCACAGGTAGAAACTTAGGTCCAAAAGCTCAAGCAGCTGGTCACTACTGGTTAATAGCAGCATCCCTGCTACCCTAGTCTGCTTGCCACTTCTGGTTTTTATTTCTCTTCTTACCTGTGTGAGCTTTCAGCACCACCCACCCCCTTGAAAAAACCCCAGCTCCACCACAATCCTTTATAAACCTATCAAACTTTAAGGGTATTTTGCCATTCAAGTCTAGTTATGCCACAAACTGACACTACTAAGGTATTGGCGAACTTGTCAAGGCGACTGCCCCCAACCCCGTAACTTAGCGGGCGCATGTGTAATCACTGGAGTGGATTTCATTCAGCCCCTTTCAGCCAACACCCGAATAGCTCCTGTTGCTGTGCTTTGTCAGGACCGTCGCGTAATTGCGTTATGCAGAACCAGACACCGTCAAATTGAGATTCTGCCTTTCATTAGGTACAAATTTAGTTACTTAGTGCAGTACTTTAGTGGCCTGCTTGCAAATGCCTGGAGAGGATGAAACATGTTGCTTCCGTTCCATTTTTGAAGGACAGGAGAATAACAAGATTGAGCGGTAGACGCTAGTAAGTCACTTGGCTTATGATTAACAAAGAACAAAAACAGCTAACAGTTACTGAGGACACACTCTATTTCAGGGGCTACTCTGAGCACATCTCTCAATTCACAACAACCCCAGTAGGCACAATTTTCTAGCTGAAACTAAGGCCCAAAAAGACCAACTTTCTGTCCAGGATCACTAAGGTATAATAGTAAAGGGTGGAGCTGGGATCCAACCCCCATGTTTCAGCTTTCCGCCCGAGTTCTTCCTGCCTTTGTTCTGCTGCCTCCTGCCTTAGCGGCTTAACAAAATGAAGGGGCGACTGTGCTTCATGGTGGCCCCAAAGTGCCAGGACCTTAAGTTGTTTTAACTATAAAACGTGGACCACAAAGAACAAGTACCGTGTACAGAAACATAGAATTTAGAGGACTACAGAGGGAGGTTTCCCCAAATGGCATCACCTCGGATCACCAAATTCATCCATGATTTGAGGCTTCAGCACTAAAGGACGCAGGGGCAGCTCACTGATGTCCAGGCACTCTCCCACGCTGTGCCTTTGGACACCCAAGCTTACTGCGGATGATCAGACCTCACCTGAGGAAGTAGGGTGAGAGGACTGGCTTGCGCCTGGTTAACATGGTGGGTTTTTTATAATAAACCTCCGGTCTCAAATAGAGCAGCAGAGAGTAACACAAAGGATTGCCCATGGTTCTTGGGAGACCTGTCAAGGGGACCCCTTTGAGGCCAACTGGGGCAGTGGGGCCAGGTCAGGGAGCAGGGCCCCCGGGGTGGGTGGACGGCAGGAGGCTGGTGTCGTGCAGGCCCCCACAGGCCAGGCAGGCTTAGTCTAGAAGGAGGAGCACACTCCTTCAGAGACCACTGAGACCACGGCTCCCCCTCCAGGCTTCCTGGCAGTGCTAGGCGTTCCTTGGAAGTCAGTGCTGCCTGCAGTGTGCCACCTCTTGCCATTCCTCCTACAGAGTCTGGCTTTTCTTCCCAGGTACAGGGACAGCTCACAGAGGCCCCCATTGTACTAGCAGGTTTCCCTCTTGCCAAACCCTGCTGCATCAAGAAAACAGGAATTAAATGGAAGTGTATTTGTATATGATTCTAAACATAATCTCAGTTTCCTGTGCAATTTGGGATCAAATGTATAGAAAAGGGTAGGCTAAATGTCTTTCAACACTTACCTGAATACTAGAATGTTTCTTGTTTTAACCAATCATAAAAATTTCAGATATTTGGGTGACATTCTTCTCTAGTGGAAAAATGAACCTTCTAGCCAATTTCTTGAACAACCCACTAACTGTATTACAGTTGTGTGATTTAAGGAGCACGATGCCTTTGTAAAGTGGTGAATGGCACATGTAGTCTAAAGCCAAAGTTTCTTAGTACGTGCGCCCGCGTTGACAAGGAATGACGGCAGAGTGCTAACAGGCGCGGGTTGTTGATTTGCTCTCCTGGTTGGTGAGCTGCCACCACAGTTTCCTGAAGAAACGGAAGGAGCCCAGTTTTCGGCCCCCAGTGGTAGTGTACCTCTGCGCTGTCAGCAGTGGACCTATCTAGACCTGCTGATGACAAGAAAATGGGGGAGTGTTGTATTGGGGAGCTGTGTGTCACCACTAATTACCGTCTAAGGGCACACCTGGCGTGGGGTAAGCGTGGCACTGCATGGCAGCCTGGTTATTTTCTATCCCAGAATTATCCTCCAGATCGCAGATCTATGTCCACCCCTCCCCCAGGTAAGCTTCAGTGCCATGGAGAAGTGGCGCTGTGGCGTCTGCTCACACCTGGCCCAGGTAGACAGACCTACCTCAGCCCAGGTCCCTGTAGGAGGAACCTTCCAGTTTTTCTCAGTGTATCTTATTATATCAAGCAGTTAATCTTTCTCTTTATATTAATAATTTATCACATCAGGCAATAACATAACAGGCTTAAGAAATGTAGGATTTAGTTTTCCATATATTTAATGCTTCAGAATTTTTTCTTACCCCTCCACACTGGGGATTCCCTCCCAGTGGTGACACCTGCCACCCAACCTAAGAGTCGTCTGTCTAGGAGGAGTACCCATCCCACAGGGGATGCCCCGCAGCCCCAGTCGGCTTCTCTTAACAGGAAGCAGGCTGCTCCATGTGGAGACGTGGGTTGTGAGCACCTGCGATGGTGTTGTCATCAGCATCATTAGTTCACGTGACACAGTTGTTGAGCACCTGTCATTTGCTGGACACTGAGCTAAGGGCTGGGGAGACAGCAGAGGCTAGAAGGGATGGAGGTGGAGAGTGGTGCACCCCCCCCCGCCCCCGTCTTCATGTCCTCTCCAAACAGCAGCCACAATGACAGCAACGAGGCCAAATTCAGTGTCAGGGACACGAACCAGTCAGAAAGCCTCCGGGGATGCTTGTCCAAGTCTCCAGGTAGGGCACAGGCCACTGTCTGCCATCACAAGCTCTGCTGGGCCCTGAAGGGACCCTCTGGAGACAGGAAGGACTGTCTGAGTCATCACCAGCTGATAGCTCTGATGCTTTTAGCATCTTAGCAGTGATGAGTTGATGACCAGGGGAGATGAGACTGGAACCCAGTGTAGGTTAATATCAGTCCCAGATAACTAATCCAAATCTTAGAAGGTGGAGTAGTGGGTATATGGCGGGTTTGGAGAGGCTGGCAGCTCTCAGGAGGGGCCAGCGCACTCCAGCACTGGTTTCTGCCTTCCCCGCCTCCCAGAGGGTGAACACGTGTACCATCCTGACTTGGTGGTTCCTGGTGTCATGGTGCCTGATATTGCTTCATGGCCCTGGTTCCCAGGCTGCCTCTGTGAGACTGGAGCCTCAGGTGGCAGCCAGGGCTCTGCAGGTCCTGGCACACAGGCCCTCAAGGCTTGTTTGAGTATGTCCTTTGTTGACTCCTCTTGCTGCCAGCACTGGGCAGACATCATGTGTGAAGGAAGAGCCCAAGATTTGTAGCAAGAGAGCTTCTGTCCAAAAAGAAGCACTTGTACCTACTTTATTAGGTCATTAAATATGAAATATCCGATTTTGAATCAAAAGTGTATTATATCTCAAACAAGAAGCAGTATAATTAAAGTATGCGCCCAAACTATCAACACAGTTTTACCATCTTAATGGTAGCTTGTTTATGCCAGCAGTGAAGAAACCTGGAGAGTGAGTGGCAATGAAATCATGAAAGGTGTTTTCCACGAGTTGTTGAGAATTGAATATTTTTCCTTGCAAGAAGTGGTCCAAAATCTGGAAGAAGTGATAGTCAGTTGGTGCAAGGTCTGGTGAATATGGTGGATGACAGAGAGTTTCCAAGTCCAGCTTCTGTAGTTTGAGCAGTGTTGTTTGTGCTATGTGTGGTTGAGCATTGTCTTGCAAGAGGATTGGCTTTTCTCTGTTGACCAGTCTGGGCTGCTTAATCATAGACATCCTTATCATTTCATCCAGTTGGTTGCAGTAGACATCTGCTGTAATTGATTGACCATACATGAAGCTGTAGTCGATAATACCAGCACTGGACCACCAAACAGATATGTGTTTTTTTTGCAAGATGAAGTGCCTGTTTGGCACTTCATCTTTATCTAGCCATTGTTCTGAACACTTGTGATTGTCAAAAAGAATGCATTTTTCATCATACAGTGTAGAAATGGTTCGCCTTTATGTTGTGACAGCAAACAAAGACAAGCTTCAAGACAATTTCTCTTCTTTTTTTTTTTTTTTAATATTTAAAAGAAGCTTATTCTGAGCCAAATTTGAGGACCATGACCCGGAGCCACTCCCAAGAAACCTTGAGCAAGTGGACTCGCTGTGGCTGGGTTATAGTTTGGTTGTATACATTTCAGGGAGACAGGGGTTGCAGGTAAAGTCATAAATCAATATGTGGGAGGCATACATTGGTTTGGCCTGAAAAGGTGGGACATCTCGAAGCCAACAGTTTTTCTTCTGATGCTGGTTTAATTCATGTGGTACCCATCTATCCAGCTTCTTTACCTTGCTTATTTGTTTCAAATGGTCCAATATTATTGGAATAGTAGCATCAAATTTGCTGCTAATTCACACAGAGGTTGAGATGGATTTGCTTCCACTACAGCTTTCAGCTCATCATTGTCCACCTTGGTCTCAGGTCACCCACATGGCTCATTTTCAAGATTAAAATCACCAGAATTGGGTAGGTGTGGTGGCTCAGGCACACGTGTAATCCTAGCACTCTGGGAGGCTAAGGTGGGAGGATTGCTTGAGGTCAGGAGTTCAAGACCAGCCTGAACAAGAGCGAGACCCTGTCTCTACTAAAAATAGAAAAAATTAGCCGGGCATGGTGGCGCATGCCTGTAGTCCCAGCTACTTGGGAGGCTGAGGCAGGAGGATCGCCTGAGCCCAGGAGTTTGAGATTGCTGTGAGTTAGGCTGACACCAGGGCACTCTAGCCCAGGCAACAGAATGAGACTCTGTATCAAAAAAAAGAAAAAAAAAATCACTAGAATGGAACTTCTCAAACCATCAACATACTGTGCCTTCATTAGCCACATCCTCCCCAAACACTTCATTGATATTTCAAGCGCTGCGCTGCATTGGTTCCACCACAGAATTCATATTAAAAAATAACACAAATTTTTGACTTCTCCATGGTTTCGCAAAAATTGCCCTAAAAAAATTTGAAAGATAATCACAAGCCAAAATGTATGTTTAAAAACCGAGGATGTACCTTCACGTAAACGTAAAACGAGCAGTGTCAGAGTGAATGTCAGAGACGTAACTGTCAAACTTAGCACTTAAGGAAATCAGACACTCCGTACTTAATAACCTATTAATAGCGTTTGAGACACAGAGAAAGGAGGTAGAGAACATAAAACAAAAGCTGAAAAATAAAAGGTATATCTTTTTCACAACTCTACACTGTGTTGTCCACTGGTAGAGATATTGAAAGATCTGGAATCTTCTTTGGCAGTCTCTTTGTGTCAAATGTAATAACAGCTGTTACTTTTCCTGAGGTGGTACCTGCTCTTGTTCTTTAGGTAAATAAGCTGCTAAGTTGCTGGAGCTGTTGGCCACCAAGTGCAGTAATACTTAATATTTCACCAAAAATGCTAGTGTAAATGGAAGATGAAGTGATATGGGCTCCACCAAAGGTGTCGAACATTTACTGATTTGTGCTCTGAGTGTCCACCTCTGTTCCCCAGGAGACTATCTAGAACTAGGCTCTTAAGTAGGGAGTATGGCCTGTGTCAACAAATGCTGCCGTGTTGGATTGGTGTCTTCGTTCCAATGAGTTATTTGACCTGTCTTAATCTTCCCCTATGTGAAAGCCAAATCTTCTAATTTAGCTAGTATCTATTGAATTTCTTTTACGTATTGCCTGTACCAGGAGTAGGCACATGTTTCTGAATATACAAGTGTGTCCACAAGAGATTTTATAGCTTAAGCAAACTGAGGCTTAAAACGATGTCATGCTTTACCATGTTCTGATTTGGCGGAGTCTAGACTAGAAGTCAGGTTTCCTCCGTGTGACTTCCTTCACTGAAAAACCCACTTACCTTAATAGCTTTTCTGAGGAAACCAGTCTCTCCTGGCCTCTTATCTCAGTCTGACCTGGCTCCATCCGGGCAGCCCTCTACCCCACCCTGCCCTTCCCCACCTGTTCCCTGGCAGAGGACGCCAGTTCTCGTAGGCAAAAAACATGAATGAACTAGAACTTGGCTTCAGCCACTACTTTTTGAAATGAAAACATCTGCCTTATTAAACTGCACTGTAATTGCATGAGAAAGGGGTGATGACTGGGGCTCAGTGGTGGAAAGTTGAGAGGAAAGTATTACCGCTTTCTTCACATGCAAGTAAAGGCAGGCTAAGCAGTCAGAAAAGCCCAAAGCGAGGGCCCCACATGTTTTAAGGTAGTAGCAGCTCAGATTTTGGGGGAACCCCCGACTGTGCCCTGTGGTTAGCAGTCTTTTCTACGGGAAGGAGGATATAAACTTGGTAAATATGTGTAGCTAAGCTGAGGAAACCACAGATTTGGAATCTGTAAAGGGAGCATTCGTAGTGGACAGTAGGCTGCAGGCTGTCTCTCCAGATGTGTGCGAAACGAGAGTATCAGTGCAGACACCGCGGGCCGGCCTCACTGCACCAGATCATATCCAAGTTAGTTTAGCGGCAGTACTTTCGTTCTGCCCAAATTCCACCCACAGGGAATGGAAGAAGGACGGTTTCAATATCCTAGTGACAGGAAAGACTGGTCACTGGTGGTTTCTCATAGAACACCACCAAAAACAGCAGGTAGACAGCGTGCTTAAGCCAGGGAACACTTAGGATAGGGACATCACCATTCAAAGTCTTGTCTGCTTCCTGTGACCAGGTGGTTACCTCAGCTTTCTGTGAGTAGCACAGACAGAACGTGAGGGGAGGTGGGGGAGATTGGCTGTATTTGAAAGAAATAATATCCATTTAGAAACTGGAGCAGAAGCACAGTAGGCGCAGTGAAGTTAAATGAACCTACCTCATCAAATCTAAGACACTGTTGACTGTAGGTCAAGCTATTTCTTAAGAATTACCAAGAAAGAAAAAGTGAAAGATGTAATTTGATTTTAAGGACATTAATATAGAAAATGTATGTATTAGAATGGGTGAAATAGGATACTTGTACTTTGAAATTAAGGAAGATTTATTGTAAATTTCAGAAATCATCAACCAAGTTAAGAACAATTTAAGAGGATTAATTAAATTTTGAAATTATGTAGGTGCTAAGGGTCAGGATAGAAGTTAGTCTTGTCACTTCACGTATATAAAAGTGAATATTTCATTGTTACGTTTATCATGCTTTCAAGTTGTAAAAGTTTGGGTTCGTAGAGTAAGAGATAATTGTTCCTCCAGGTGGCCTCCTGCCAGGCCAGCGCCCAAGGAAGCAGAGCTTGGGTGGGCAATTGCCTCAGGAGAGGACCGAGGACTGGTTGCGTAGACTGTAGCTCAGGCCCTTCTCTCTTGAAGTAGATCTTCCTGCTTCTGGCATCTTAATTTCAGTTTATCGTGCATCTTCTGAACAAATCTTTCTTATTCCGAGACCAAGGTGTATCGCTCATCTGCTTAAAAATCCTCTATGATTCAGATCTACCTTCAGTACTTTCAGGTTTTTCTGTTAAGGTTCCTCTCCTTCTCCAGAGAGGAGAAATGCTTACTAAGAGAATAGGGTTTCTCTGAGGACCTGGGTTTTATGTAGATTATGTTCTACTCTGATACATGTGGCATTATTTTGATATAAATATGTTTGAATTTATGGTACTCCTCAGTTAAATTGCCTAAATTTATTTCCTTCAGATTGATGCATTCATTCAGCAAATATCTGAGGTCCCACTATTTGTTAGCCAGTTTTAGATGCTGAGGATAAAACCGTGAACAAGATAAAGTCCCCCTCCATGAAAATTTATTTGTATCCAGTGTGATTAATTTAGGGTATATAAAATGTAATCGAGTATTATCCTCATTCAAGGTGCTGTCTTTTTGAGGAAAATTGATTTTCTAAGAGAATGCAACCTGGTTAATCTGTCCTGTTAACATCAGGCCCCTCTGATTTGAGAAGTGAGCACCTCTAGAGACTCTTCCCCACAAAAGGGGCCCTTCAGTGCCTCCACCTCAGGCATCAGCTTCTCCTTAACTGTGCAGCTCCTGTTTCCCTGGGCCTTCTTCCCCCGACAGAATCCGTCACCTCCTTCTCTGTGTCCCCATGGTGTCTCTGTTACAGCACTTCTCACTTCTCCCATATTTTAGTCATTTTTCTTTTAGATCAAGTGTTGTATTTTAATATATCTCTATTGTCAATGCCTAGTCCAGTGCCTGGCACATATGTGTTGGATATGTTTTACCATGACTTCCTAGTGACACAGGCTGTGTCCTCAAGGTTGGGGCCCACTCTGAGACCTTACTTCTTATGTCTTAATCACTCCCATAGTTGCTTAAGGTCTGTTAAACAAGTCATACTGCAATTTTTAGTTTATACATTTGGCATCATAATTGCTGATCTTTAAGAGAAAGAGAATGAGAGAAAATCTTTATATAAATAGGAAAAAAATTAGAGATCACTTACATCTTGATTGGGAAAATTTTTCGATAAAAGATATCCAGAGCTTAAATTCTTCAACATGAAACACTACATAGAAGAATGTTAGAAAACATGTTGGGATTTTGTGTATGTGCGTGTGTTTTCTGGTAGACCTAGGTTGGTTTGGAGGTTGTCAGTGTTGACCCATCTGAAGCTGGACTGGAAACACGCAACATCTGCACACCCAGATTGCACGCCTGAGTGGCCCTGGGGGAGCTCCCAGCTAGCAACAGTGGTCACCAGTGGGGAGAAGAGGTGGAGGATGTGGGTGTGGAAGAGGGAGACTCACGGTTTGTTTTTGTTTTGGGGGGTTCTTTTGAGACAGAATCTCACTCTGTCACCCCTGCTAGAGTGTAGTGGTGTCATCATAGCTCACAGCAACCTCAAACTCCTGGGCTTCAAGCACTCCTCCTGCCTCAGCCTCCCAGAGTGCTAGGATTACTGGTGTGAGCCACTGTACCCAGCCACTATGCTTTTAATTTTCCTTTTTTTTTTCCCATATGCATGTATCTAGCCTTTTTTATTTGAATTATAACTCACCCACAGAAGCATATGGATCAAATGTAAAGTGTAGTGAATGATTACAAAGCATCCATGTAACCACCACCCAGGCCAGGCACCCCAAAAAGCCCCCTGGAGGCCCTTTCTAGTTTTAGGGATGCCTATTTCTGTACTGTATATGAATGCAATCATACTGAATAAATCCCTTTCATTCGCCTCTTTCATGCGACAGTATTTTTTAAGTCTTATCCATATGTGTAGCTATATTTCATCTCCCTGGTTTTGGAATATTGTATATGCTGCAGTATATTTATCTAATCCACCGCTGATGGACATTTGGGTTGTTTGCAATTTAGACTGTTAGGACAGTGCTGCTTCAGACATTCTTTTACCTCTGCTGTGGTACACGTGTATGAGTTTCATGAGGTGGTGTGCCCAGGAGTGCAGGTCTGGCACATGTGTCTTCAATGCCACTTGATAGAGCACAGCCCCTCGGCCCATAGGGGCAAGTGCACTCCAGCCACAGCACAGCTTCTCGCAGCAGTGTGAGGTTGGCCAGGCTCTTAGGTGTCTAGTGGCATCTTGTTGTAGTTTTAATTTGCATCTCTGGTTATTAATGAGAGTGACAATCCTTTCATATGGGATTAGCAATTTGGATATAATTTGTATAGAACATGGTTAAGACTTTTGCCTGTCTTTCTATTGGTACTCTGAGTTTTTCATACTGATTTATTGGAAATGTTTATTCTGAATATGAGTCTGTTGATTATATTTATTCAAATAGTTTTATTCTGTGACTTGCCTTTTCATTCTTGGTGGTGTCTTGATGAAGAAAAGTGCTTGATTTTAGTATAGATTAATTGATCCGTCTTTAATGATTACTGTTTTTTATGACTAAAAAAGTCCTTCTCTATTTCTTTCCATACATAAGACTTTATTCTGTATTATTTTTTAAAGGCATTAGTTTTGCCTTTCAGATTTAAGTCCAAAACCCACCAGGACTTTATTATTTATTGTGTATTCTTGTTCATTTTTTTATAAACAATACAGTGTGTACCCAACACCACATGTTGAAGGCTGGCCTTTATTCACTGTTCTACAGTCCAGTTCTGTCACAGATCCAGTGTCCATATAGGCACAAGCCTGTCTCTGGGCTCTCTTCTCCGTGGTGACACAGAGCTTGGCTGTTTTCATTAACGAAGCTTTCCAGGAAGTCTTAATTTCTGGAACAGCAAGTCCTCCCACCTCGTTCCTCTCCGAGGGTGTCTTGAGCAGTGTTGGTCCTTTGCATTCCGCAGATGTTTTAGAATCCACTTACCCAGTTCCACAAAAGTGTCTCTTGGGATTTGGATTAGGGGAGCATGGAATCTATGGGCCGTTTCTTACTGGGGTAGATGTTATCCAGTGACTCCTAGAGCAAGCGTCAAGCTCTGTAGGAACCTGTAACAGCTGCGCCTGAGATGGGAAGAGGTGAAGGGGCTGCTCTCACTGCTCCTGTCAGCCCTGCTCTGGAGGTCCCAGCCAGCACAGTCAGGCCGGACAGAGAAGAATGGCGTCAGGACGTGCAGATGAGAGAAAGACCAAAGGGATTCACAGATACATTATCAGAATTCATAGGAGTTAAGCAAGGTAGCTAAATTTAAAAATCATACCTGAAAATCTTTTTTTCTGAATTGTAACAGCAGTTAGAAAATGAAATCTTCTTCAAGATACCGTTTACAGTAGCGTCAAAACATAGCAAATACCTAAGAATAAATTTTAAAATGTTTAGCACATATTAAGAAGAAAATTAGGAGACTTCATTGAGAGACATACAAGGAGAACTTGAGTAACTGGGGAGCTGTTCCGTGAGTGTGGATTGGAAGACTCAGTATCACAGAGACTTCAGTTCTCCCCCGGTCCGTATGGGATATAGAGAGAGCCGTGATTAGACAAACCGTGAAAAGGAAACAGGGACGGAATCTTCATTAGGGAGTAAGGCTTACAGGTCTCTAGGAACTCAGGCTGCACGGTGGCCGACAGAAGGGAGAGCCTACCTGCACAGACACATATCTATGAGGTAGGAGACAGTGGAAGCAGCAGGGGAGATGCTCACGTCTAAAAATGGCATGTGACTTTTCCCTTTAAAAAACAAAATGATACTGCCACGCTTTTGTTTTCTTAGTGGGAGAAACTTGTCATCTGCCAAGTTTCCTCTTATGGGACATAGAGCCAAGCAGAATTTAGTACATATTAATGAAGGATCCTAAATTTGCTCCAGATTGGTAGTACTTGAATTCAACTTTGTTCCCGCTCATTTTGTACTAAGAATAAAAATATTCGAAAGACAAGACAGCTCCATAGCTAAGGAGCTGTTACCTTTGGAGAGTTTGCTCGTTTGTTTCTGTTTTGCATAAGATCTCACTTGTCTGTGGGCTCATGACCTGCACAGACCCTCATGGGACCCCGGGAGCAGTGTGCTTGGCCTGTGTCACGTGGCGGCCTCTGTGTTTGCAAGTTGGGCTGCTTTTTGCTTCGTGAATGTTTTGTGAGTGACCAGGAAGTGGTTCCCACCCTCGTGTGCTTCCACCTTTGGAGGCATCTTTTGAGTTACCACTCTCGAGGTTGGTAGTTTTTCGGCTCTATCTCGCTATAATATTGGGGTAACATTTGTTTGGAAGAAGCCATCATCTGTATACCAAAAAGTCCTGGTTCTGCTGTCTTTCTGCAACTGCCATGCTGAAAGTTGGTCCTTTTTTGTCTCTTGAAGCATTTCTTTTAACCATCGAGATTTGCCATGTGGAAGTGGATTGGCCTTTTTTAAAAATCATTTTCCTACCTACAGAGTTCACATGATGCCTCTCAACACGCAGTGACAATTTGGTGATTTAGCCTTATCACATCATGTTCTATGGTTTGGTGGCTAAATGTATATGTCACAACTCTCAGTCCCTTCTGTAATTGAGGCACACATTGCTAGCAACATCTGTGAAATTGGCTATGATATTATTAGTCATTTGGGGCTCATTTATTAAGCCTGCAGTGGCTCCTCACTGCCTAGAAGTGGTCTCCAAACTCTTGTTCACACCTGCACAGCAATAAAGCAGTCTCAAGCACACACCTCCACTGTGTATAAATTTGTGTCTTAAATATTAGTATGTCTTGTTCTTTGTAGAAGAAAAATATAAGTAGACACTCTGCTGTTTTCTTCCTACATCATAGTGGTTCATCTTGAGTAACCCCAGAGGTTCACCCCCAACTCTAAAGATCGTGAGCAGTGGAACAGGTCCACTTCCTTTGTAACTCTGGTGCCATGCAATGTAAAAAATGCCATGCTCCCTCACTCTGGGACTAGGGACGCGTATAAAGCTAGAAATGGGGTCCTCCCATCCTACTTTAAAGGTAACCTTTGTTGAGCATCTTATCACTGATTAATAACAGGCTTCCCTTTAATAAATAAGCTTTTAAAAGAATAATACAGTCTTATCTCCCCCTACTTTCTGTTACAGGTGCCCTGTCCTCCACTCCTCTCCCCCTACAGGTTTTTCATGAGTATATTCACACATTTTGCTCCTGGTGTTAATTAAGAATTTATCTTGAGGCCAGGTGCAGTGGCTCACGCCTGTAATCCTAACATGTTGGGAAGCCATGGTGGTAGGATTGCTTGAGGCCAGGAGCTCAGCCTGAGCAAGAGTGAAAATAGAAGAATTAGCTGGGCATGGTGGCATACGCCTGTAGTACCAGCTATTCGGGAGGCTGAGGCAGGAGGATCACTCGAGCCCAGGAATTGAAGGTTGCAGTGAGCTATGATGATGCCACTGTACTGTAGCCTGGGCAACAGAGGGAGTCTCTATCTCAAAAAAAAAAAAGGATTTATCTTGAAATGCTTGGGAGCTATCTAAAAGCTGACTAACAAATTAATGAAAATAGTGGGGGAGCTGAAATTATACAAATATAAAGTGTTTGTGATAATATTTATACCTTTAAAAATCAGAATACATAAAGGTATAAAGCATATTCTTCCACCACCTCCACCTGTTTTTATTCTCCAATGGTATAGTCCTATTAACACAGCAGAAAATAAGAGTTTTTAAATATGTCAATCAGGAAGAGGCTAAATTGTATTTTAAAAATATGGAAATATTTGATAGGACCTAAAGATGCAAGGTTTTTTTTACTTTTATATTCAATTTGATTGTTACGGTTTAAAAAAAAAAAAGTAAAATTGTGAAAATAGCCGAATGAGATTTTTTTTTTTTAAGAGTCAGGGTCACCCAGGCTGAAGTACAGTGTCACCATCACAGCTTACTGTAACCTCAAAATCCAGGATTAAATCGATCCTCCTGCCTCACCCTCCCAAATAGCTGGGACTACAGACACATGCCACGACACCTGACTGATTTTTTAAAAAATTATTTTTATAGAGGCAGGGTCTCACTGTGTTGCCCAGGCTGGTCTTGAACTCCTAGGCTCAAGCAATCCTCCTGCCTCAGCCTCCCAAAGTGGTGGCATTATAGGCATGAGCCACTGCACCTAGCCCCAGATGAGATTCTTAAAAAAAGAACTCATGAGATTATAATCACAAACCTATTTATATACTACAAACAAAAATAGTATAGTAACTTCTTAACTGTTTGGAACCCTGGAAGAATTGGTATGGTTTCCAGATAGTTGAGATTTGCTTGCCTTTTAGAAGCATTTTGGATAGAAATTTTCTGAAAAACAATGTTTAACTCTGCTCTTCCTTCTGAATTGTAATAGATTTGTCTTTGTGTTTTGATGACAACTTAGTCTTTATTCTGAATATTAGTCATTGTCCTGTGTTTAAAAAGTGAATGATGGCTTCAGGGCATTTTTAGGTGTATGAGACTTATTTGACTCCCTCATGAATGATCCCAATATCCCTTTGAGTTTCAGTTCCCTAAACAAGGTGTATTTTATTCTCATATCTGTACTCTGCCGCTAAACAGCACCTCGGCCTCAGACTCTGTTTTAACTCTCAGTGTTTGTGTCCTCGCGTCCAGATGAGGATAACAGTACCAGCTTGATACTGCTGTTAGGAGAATTCAGTGAGGACATGTTCTTAAAGGACTTAACCGGCCACTTCTTAGAAGCCAAGCTGTGAGTAGGTCCTGAATTAGGGTTGTCAGGGTGGCTCTTAGTTCTCTGTAATGTCAAGAGTGTGAGAATGCCAGACAGTTCCAAATATACAGGCTGTGATTGCAAGTAAGATCTTGCCTCATTTAAGGTAATCCTGGCAAATTAGAGTATGAACAAAGGTGTAGAATTGATGAGAATTGAAGACAAACAAGGAGGTAATTCAGAAAATTAACCTTTTCATTGGAAAAGGCTGGGTATTTGAACGTTAAGAGTCCTGAACATCGTAATGAGTGTTGCTCGTCTCAAATGATTGAATAGTCGCTGAGTACTCAGAGTGCTTAGGAATCAAGTTTTTGCTCTCATGGTCTCGTAAGTGTCCTGTAAGCAGTAAACTCACTCCCATCACCCTGCTTGTGTGCTGCTTGTCTCTGCATGCAGTGTAGGAAATCAGGAAACCATAGTGTCCCACGGAATGGGTCAATTCCGATAGCAGTGTCTGTCTGTGTGCCTGCTACTTGCAAGACTTGATGTTGGGCCTTAGGGGACACAGAGAACTACAAGATAAAATCGCATGGTACCTTTTCTCCAAAAGCATCTAGTTGGGGGAGTAAGAAATACTAAGCAGATAGCTAACTGTTTACAGCAACAGGAAGTGCCAGATGACTTGCTCAGAGTGAGGAATCTTATCTAACTAGGAAGTCGGGAGAGGCCTTGTAGAAGAAACCTAAGCAGGGAGTTGACAATTAGTAGGGCTAGGAAAGGACTAGAGGAGCAGCGGGAGCAGAATGAAAGGAAAGCCCAGGGGCCACCTGGCCACTCGCTGGAGTGAGGCTGGCGTGGGCAGCAGGTCTCGGGACCCCAAACACTCCTAAAAATTATGTAAGACCCCAGAGAGCTTCTGTTTATGTGAGTACAGCTATTGATATTGACCATATTCGAACTTAAACCACAGAAAATTTTTAAACGTGTGTTTATTAAATTCATTAGAATATAATAACCTGTTACATGTTAATAGAAATGACAGATTTTTTTATGAAAATAGCCATATTTTCCAAAACAAAACAAATTTTGCAAAAAGAGTGGCATTGTTGTGTGTTTTTACAGATCTCTGTAGTGTCCGGCTTAATAGGAGATCAGTGGCCGCTCTTGTCTGCTCTGCGTTCGGTCTGTTGCCGTGCGTTGCTGTGGTTGAAGTGTAGGGAGACGCGGTTGGGAAAGGGAGGAGTATTTTAGGAGTCTTTTCAGACAGTTGTGGACATTTGCTTTGCTGTTTCACCAAAACTTAACAAGTGGGTAATTTCTTAAAGGAATGTGCAATGTGGACTCTGAAACCCTATCAGTGAGAGCTTTCTGTACATTTTATTCCGCGAAAATCCAGTGGTCCACTTTGCACTTTGAATGGCTCTTTTGCCCTTGAATGGTATTATAGCACCATTTGTCAATCATTTGGAAAATACTGGCTCACTGACTTTTGCAAATCTCCTAAGACATTTTGCAAATCTTCAACGCCTTTCAGTGTTATCAGTAAATCCCATTCATTAATATCACCACTGATCTCATCTTCAGCCAAAAAATGCTGTCAAGTTCATACAGGCAGTAAAGGTTTTCCAAACTTCCCAGAATACTAGACAGTCATACAGAGCTTTGAGTTCAGTCTCATCACTTGCCAGCCCTGCTATGATTATCTAAAACTATTTCTTTATTTCTGTTGTTATTGTAAAGACTAAATGGGGGAGGGGGGAAGTCTTGATATTTATAAAGTTTTTAGGATGATATCTGGCCCAGATAAGCACTCACTAAATAATATTGTTATTATTGTTGTTTCTAAATTACTGTCATCATTAACATCATTAGTTGTGTGATACGTGTTGACTATAAACAAGAAAGGACGGAAATGTGCTTGGTGGAACACTAACATGGTGACTCTTTTTGAATGTTTGCAAGGAGCAGTTAGTTTTGACGATCTTCAGACCAATGCCAGTTGCTCAGTGCTTGTCAGCTGACCAGAGTGGACGACCACTGTGCCCTTTCCCCGTTGCAAGTCTAGAGCCAAAAGGAAGGATCCTTCCCTGTGGTCTTTTTACCTTGGCCTGTACCTACCTTCTGCAGTTATCACATGGTGCAAGTGTGCCCATACCCCTAACCTCAGCCTGGGGCCTCACTGTCTGCCTCTTGTTCCATTGCCTGACACAGTGCCTGTTACGTGATTGTGGGTGCTCAGTACTTGTTAGAGGGAGTTCATTTTGAACAGTACTTGCAATGTGGTTCGAAAGAGTTAAAAAGCATAGAAACTTCATCATACTAAATATATGATCCAAGCAGCAGCTAGCTATTTTTTTCTTTTCGTTTTCTTCAAGTAATGTTTAACCTCTATTCACGCAACCCCATCTCTTTTTTCTTGAATCTCTATTAATCCAAAATAAAAATAGAATAAAGCTTAAAAGTGTTTCATGGTAACTTTGGATTAAGCATTTTTGCAATCAATATACTTTGCTTCCTACTTTTCAGATGTTCCTCCTGCTGATCAAGAGAAGCTTTTTATCCAGAAGTTACGTCAGTGTTGTGTCCTCTTTGACTTTGTTTCCGATCCACTAAGTGACCTAAAGTGGAAGGAAGTAAAACGAGCTGCTTTAAGTGAAATGGTAGAATATATCACCCATAATCGGAACGTGATCACAGAGCCTATTTACCCAGAAGTAGTCCATATGGTAAGTCATTACAGTTGTTTGTCTGTTTTGTTTTGTTTCTGTGACAGGGTCTTGATCTTTTGACCAGGCTGCAGTGCAGTGGTGCAGTCCTAGCTCACTGCAACCTCAAACTCCTAGGCTCCAGTGCTCTTCCCACCTTGGCCTCCCACCATGCTAGGATTACAGGCGTGCACCACCGCACCCATCCTTTAGTGATTACAGTTTAACTAACGTGTTCCAACACTGATTTACAAACAGGCCTCTGATATTCTTAGGACAAGCTGAGACACCGGAGCCTAACACAACACTACCCAGGAAAACATTCTTCTGTTCCAAAATCTGTACTTGTACCCTGAAGAATGAAAATTTCCTTTGTAATCGCCTGGATTATAGTGATGGATAATAGTAAGGGAACTCAGTTGCCATCTGGGGACCAGTCTGAGTGCTTTACATATATTAACTCATTTAATCCTCACAACTACCCTATGTGGTAAAAATGTTAGAACTTGTATTTATTTTATCCTCTTTAAACTTCTTTTTGTAACATATTAAACATTAATATAATAGTGCCCTTATACAGTTTAGAAGTAGACATTTTGTCCCTATGTGTTCAGGAAAATTCTAATGATGGGGTGGAGTTAAAATATTGATGGGACCAAGCTGATGTCAGAACAGTCCATGCTGATTGGCTGAAGTGGCCTCCGTCTGTCAGTGTTGGTGTCAGGACAGGATGTCCTGATTGGCTGAGGCAGTCTAGCATCCTGCAGTTTGTTTTATTCAGCCCCCAAATCTCAGCCCTCTGAAGACTCATACTTTGCAGCCTATTCCCAGGTCATTTGCAACTGTTCTTCCTGTATCTCACTGTGACCCCAGTCAGTACCACCTGGAAACATTTCATGCGATGCTGTTTCCAAAACTCTTACTGCTTGACACTGAACTCCAGTTTTCTGTTGAGTTTTTTTTGAATTGTTGATATTCTATCTGCCTTTGAAAGTAGTACACCTCACTTATTGGGGAGTCATTGTTTAATATAACATTTTAAATCCTGATTTTCATTGAACTCTTTCTTAAGTTACTGATTATTTTTTCCAAAGCTATGTGTTTCAGAATTGACTAAACTTGTTGGCATAAGATACTTTATTTCTTACTTTAGTATATTTGCTTTGGAAAAAGGAGATGAAAGTAATGTTCTTTTTTGTAGTTCAGTCCCCTGTTTCAGAAGGTGAAATCAATTTGATTGTTTTAATTTGTTGTTATTAACTCTCGAAGACCATAATTTATCAGTGTGGCCACTGTGGCAGTGAAGGTCACGTGGGTTATCTCCCCAGACTTGTGCCTGGATAGTTACAGGTACTAACTGAGCAGAAAATAAATACCCTAAAACCTTACCCATTCAGACTAAGGGTACTTGGGGAATATCTCTTTTTCTTTCCTTAATTTCAAATCTCAATTACTTTGGAAGGCCACCCTAGTCCCAGAATCATAAAGAAAAATCTCTAATGTATTCTAGTACTTTCATACTTTTGTTCTTCATGTTACATTTTATAATCCTCTTAAAGCTTTTTTTTCCTGGTATAGGTTGGGACTAGAATTTCATTTTTTTTTTAAATTGTCTTCTAAAATTGTTGAAAAATGTTTTGTCCCTACATCATGTATTGAATTCCATTTCCCCCTTGATTTAAAATGCTTCTTTATTATATGTTAATTTTATTTTATTTTTAAGTTAAATTTATTTCTTGGTATATATTAAATTTATAAGTATATAAATTTATTATATATTAAATTTACATGTGTGGAAGGTTTTTTTTGTTTGTTTATTTTTAAGAAGTCTTGGCTGCCAGCAGTCTCTGATTCCCACTCTTTAGCCTGAGAGGGAAGAGTCTGCAGAGAACGAGGAAGCTTCAGTTGGCCTGGCTTGGGTCCAGTGCCCACCCTTGAGCCAAGTGCGCTCCCAACTGCTCGGCTCGTCTCGTTGTATTTCACAGTGGCCGTGTGCATCACCACACCACAATACACACACCACAGAGCCCTTGAGACTGTTTTTTTAGGTTAAATAAGCATTGCTTCTCGTCTCTGTTATAACTGCTTCCTAACTAGATTCTCCTCCTGCTGTCTTTGCTTTGCTTCCCGTTGCTGAACATCAGGCCAGACCTCAGAGTGTTGCACAGCGTGCTCTCAAGCGTGTAACAGATACTTACTGAGCATGCACTGCCGGCCGGGCACTTTTTTAGGTGAGGAAGTAAGAGTAGAGAACAAGATTTCTCACTCCTAAAGCTTTCGTTTTCATGTGGGAGACAAGCATAAAATTAACCAACCAATAATACATCATTTTAGCTTATGGTAATACTGTAAAGAAAGGTAATCCAGGCTAAGTAGATGGAGTTGCAAGACTGTGCCCATGTGGGCAGAAGAAAGGTGCAGAGAGAATACTTCTGTGTGATGCGTTAGGTTGTCCCATGAAAATAAGTGCCCATGAGATGCTTCTCTGTAGTCACTGAGAGAGCAAAAGACAGTCACTCTCTCCATTCTGCTCTGATTTGAGATAAGCGCAGAAGAGAACATAGCCTTTCCCTGTCCCTTATTCGTCTGGAGCTTTAGGGGTAGAATAGAGGGCAGGAACAGATTGGAATTTTTGTTTTGTTTTAGAGTCAGAGGACATTGATGATAGGTACAATGAAAGAAGAAAGGGAGTATGTGGTGGGGGCGGTACTTGGCCACGGTTTGTGACCCTCTCAGATGTAGAGTATAGGGAATTCAGGCAACCAGTAGAAGACCTCTGCGCCAAACAGTGCCTGGACCCCGTGTGACAGGCAGAAAAGCCCTGGACCTCATTCCATTCTGGTGAGAAGCTCTGCAGCCCCGAGCCCCCGTAGGCTCACCACTTAAGCGGCAGTTGGCTGTCCTGCTTGAAGTATTGCCTGTTCTTTTGTTTGTTTCATCGGGGGTGGGGGGGGGACGGAGGGCTATGTGTAATTTGGCCACAGTATTCTTAGAGACATTAGTTTACACTTACTTTGAAGAATCCAAAGCTCTACAGATGTTGTACTCCTACCGCCGCTGCTTTTAAGTATATTGACTATTTGACTCCACTGCTATATGGTTTTTTAACAGATTTCTTGACATATTACTCACATACCTTATAATTCACCTATTTGAAATGTATAATTAAATGGTTTTTAATATGAATGTGGAATTGTGCAACCATTATCACATGTAATTTTAGAACACTTTCATACTCCTTTAAGACAGTGTCACTGTCATTCTTCCCTACACCCTTACCCTTGCCCTGCACCCCTCCTCCAAAACCCTAAGCACCTACTGATGTGCTTTCTGTCTCTATAGATTTGCCTATTCTGGAGATTTCATATAAATGGAATTATATATGTGTAGTCTTCTCTGTCTGACTTCTTTGACTTAGCATAATGTTTTCAAGGTTCATCCATGTTGCAGGCTGTATCAGTATTTCATTCTTTTTTATATACCACATTTTATTTATCCATTCATCTATTGATGGACATTGGGTTATTTCCATTTTTGGCTGTTAAGAATAATGCTGCTGTGAACATTCACATACAAGTGTCTGTGTGGACATATGTTTTCATTTCTCTTGGGTATATATACAGGAGTGGAGTTGCTGGGTCAAATGTTAATTTTAACATTTTGAAGAAGTGCCAGGCTTTTTTCAAGTGGCCGTACCATCCATCTTACATTCCTATCAGCTGTGTATGGAGGTTCTAACTTCTTCATGTTTTCAACACTTGTTATTATTTGTCATTTTTATTATAGCCATTCTAGCAGGTGTGAAGTGTATCTCACTATGGTTTTGATTTGCATTTCCCTGACAACCAATTATGTTGAGCATCTTTTCACATGTGCTATTTATTTTTTTGCGTCATAGAGTTTAGACCTAGAATTTAACAAAACCTTACAGATCATCTACCCTGACCCTTTTCTAGATTAAAAAAAAAATCTTAAGAGATGATTTCATAAGATTCACGTCCCTTAGAGCCCATAATAGTAGACCCCCAAATTAAGCACTATAGATTCTCTTTTCTTATCTTCGAAATCAGTGTTCTTATCCAAATCAGTGGATCTCAGATTCCTGGGCCCTTTCAGAGGGTCTGTGAAATCAAAACTACTTTTTGATTTCGTAATAATACCGAGACTTTATTGGACGTTTTCGCTGTTTTGGCATTTGTACTGATGGTACAAAATCGATAGTAGCTATAATTTCTGGCACCTTAGCAAGAAGCAAGGTGGTGGCACCAAACTGACCTAGTGTGTTCACAACCACATACTCACAGTAGAAAACACAAAGGGGCAGTTTCACTTACTGGTTTAGCTCAGCGGTCCCCAACTCCCAGTTCACGGCTCAGTGTCGGTCCGAGACCATGGAAAAATTGTCTTCCATGAAACCAGTCCCTGGTGCCAAAAAGGCTGGGGACTGCTAGTTTAGGTGAAACAATAGAATATACTGATTTTTGTTATATCACAGCCCTTGCGCACACGCCCTTTTACTGCTCTGTATGATGCAATGTGAAGTCTGCATAAAGCACTTCCGCTGCATGCTCACGTGGTTGTCAGGAGGGAAAACACTTGTGCAAGTAGGTTGGGTGCTGAACGTGCCGCTTTTTCCATGGAACACTGTTTTTACCTGTAAAATGACAGACAAACTGGGTTATTCAGACTTGAATATTTGGCAGGCATTTTCTCCAAAAAATAAGCAAAATGAGAGTGTCACTTTAAGGAAAATAATGACAATATTTGTTGTCAGTGATAAAATTTCAGCTTTCTAGGGACATTTTGAATTTTGGAAAATTTTTATCCACCAGGGTGAGCCTCAGCTTCCCAGTGCTGCAGACTGAGCACCCACTGCTGAGCTCAGTGGTGATGTGTATAAATCAGATTTTTTAATAAATAGGGTAAAGCGAGTCACAACTTGAAAGAGCCACGTAACTTAGTGAACCAGTATTTTCCAAATGACCAATTAACGATGTTACAAAATCCTTTGTGGGCAAGAGAGCCATTCGGAGTGCAAGACCCACCACTGGATTTGAATGTGCGCAAGTACAGACCCTCATTGATAAGGTTACAGCATCCACACAGGAGTTCACCTTTAATAAACTACCACTAGTCCAGTTTTGGTGTAGTATCAAGGTCAACAGATATCTGAAAAGGCTATTAAATACTCCTCCCTTATCAGCTGCGTGTGTGTGTGAGACCAGAGTTCTACCTGTATTTCCACCAAACACTGTTCTGAACACAGAAGCAGCTGAGACAATCCAGCTGCTTTCTATTAAACCACACATTAAAGAGATTGGCAAAAGTGTAAAACAGTGCCACTCTTCTCAATTTGTTTTTGTTTTGGGAAATATAGTTATTTTTGCCCTTTTGCGCCCTTCCTTTCCCTCTCCCTTTGCTGCGACGATGGGTTTGGTCGTATGTATCAATGTGGCATATGTATCGTACTCTGTAAACGTGTGTCTTGCTCTTGCCCTATAATCCTATCTTTCTCTCCTCAATAAACCTCATTTTTGAGCTTGCAAAAAGAAATATAGTTATTTTTCACAAATATGTGTTATTTATATTAAGACATAATGGATTTAGTATTTTTTTAATTCTCTGGTTTAATTTCTAATACAGTTCGTATCAGTAGATATAACTCCATAAATAAAAGCTCTTTAGAGTCCTCAGTAATTTTTAGGCATTTAATGGGGTCCTGAGGCCAAAAAAGTTCGAGGACTACTCTTCTGGAATGGTGCCACTCAAGAGCTGCAACCTCAGCCCTGGAAGCTTGTTAGAAATGTAGGTTCTTGGGTCCCACCCAGACCTGCGGGATCACTCTCGAGGGATGGGCTGCAGTGCTCTGTGTTTTCACATATTCTCCAGGTCATTCTTAAGCATGCCAAAAATTTAAGAATAACAGTTTTGAATAATCTTCTTACATTGCTTCATCTTCGGGTTATCAGTTCTCTGAGAGAAAAACATTATGCTCTCTTGCACTTCTTCCACTGAATTTAGTTAGCACAATGCCTTTTCCTAGGATCAATAAATGCTGATTGGATAAGGAGTTTTCTGCATAGACTTGGGCATTAAGACTAGTCTTAATAGTCGCAAATGAACATAACCTGAAGATCAGAAACAGCATTGGTTAAATCAACAGTTGAATGAGTTGAGTGGCTCAGAGGTACTGCACATCAAAATAGACCTCTTTAGAATTACCCACATCTATTGTGCTGGATTATAATACTAAGAAGGCAGCCTGGTTTACTCACTAAATCATTCAAGAAATGTGTATTAATATTGCCTACGTGCTGCATTCTGGGCACCATGCTGCCTCTAGGAGATGGGGGTAATAAGATAGTAATAATGTAGTCTCTACCTTACAGAGTCCACCCTTACTTGTTTGAGAGGTTGAGACGAGATAGCAGGCAGGTCCAATACAGAGGGCCACGTCCTACAGTGACAGTCAGCAAATGCATGGGAACTCTAAACGGTTGTCGGGGCACCCCAGAGAAGTGGTATCTACACTGGCAGCTAAGGCTCCAGGACTCACTGGCTCAGTGAAAACAAAACAGAGATGGAGAGGGGAGTGTTCCTAGCAGACAGAGCAGCCACTCCAAAGCCCAGAGACTGGAAAAAGTAAGGTGTGTTTGGGTTTGAACAAAGCTTGGAGCTCCCCATTTGGTGAGGCTGGAGTCTAGATTCTGGGGAGCTTGGTGGAACCTGAGGAATTGAGGTTGTGCCTGGAGGGCTGGGGCCACCCTCTTTGTTCTGGCTGCAGTGTTCTGGCCCAGAAGAATGGCTGGGAAGGGATATAAAAATGGAGGTGTAAGGTCAGGCACAGTGAGGTGGCTCACACCTGTAATCCTAGCACTCTGGGAGACTGAGGCAGGAGTATCACTTGAGGTCAGAAGTTCAAGACCAGCCTGAGCAAGAGTGCGACCCTGTGTCTACAAAAAATAGAAAAATTAGTTGGGCGTGGTCCCAGTTACACAGGGGGCTGAGGCAGGAGGGTCACTTGAGCCCAGGACTTGGAGGTTGCAGTGAGCCCTGATGACACCACTGCACTCCAGCTGGGACGACAGAGGGAGACTATCTTAAAAAAAAAAAAAAGAAGAAGAAGAAAGAAAGAAACAAAAGAAAAAGAAAAAAATGGAGGGGGGAAGGGACTGGTTTGGTGGCTGCTGGAGCCTTTCAGGGAAGCCGTGGTAGAGTGAGCCAAGCGGCTGTGAGGCCGAGAGAAATAGGCAAAGGCGAGACAGAAGGTACAGACGAGATTTGGTGGTAGATTTGATAGAGGTATCTGGGGAGAGGAGCCAAGACCAGGTTTCCGGCTTTGGCAAGGGGAATGTTACTTTGAGGAAAAGAGCATGGGCCTTGGTGTAAGTCCTGGGTTTGAATCTTACCTATTATTCAGAGTTCTTTGGGTTACAAGTGGCAGACACCCAATCCACTATTGTTCACACTCACAGGGAAGTTAATCGGGCAGACACTGGGGTAGCTCACAGACTCAATCCCCACACTTACGGGGACAGCGTCTCTCTTCATGTCCCATGTGACCCGCTCTCTGTGTGCTACCTTCCTTCTCGCAGGCATCTCTCTGTGATGGTGGCTTCCAGCCACAGAGGAAAGAGTGGCCCTTGCTGGCACTTGCCAGAACGTGTGATGCCAATGTGTCACCTGCCCATCCTAGAGCCCACTGCTGTAGCTAGGGAGGTGGGGTACTATGACTGTGTCCCAGGCTGGGTCATGTGCCCACGTCCCCACAGAGCCACCTGGTGTTGGGGAGAAAGAATTCCCCAAGAGAAGGGGGAAGATGTACTCTTCTGGGCAGAGGAAGCAGTCGTGTCTATACCAACTTTCCATCTGCCGATCATGTCACTGTAGGCAAAGGGCTTGGTTCTGCAAGCTTCAGTTAGTGCAGTAGACAGATGGCTGTAATGTCTTCTGCCTTGCAGAGCAGTTAGGATGAAAGAGGAAGCACATGGAAGCTGGATAGCCCCCATGACAAGTTGTCATTCAAGTACCCCCTCCCTTCTCCTCTCAGTGCCCTCAGAAGTGGGCCAGAAAGGACAGCATCCAAGCTTTTTTAGATGTTTGCCCGGTGGATGCCTAAATAAGTCCTCCTTCCTTCAGATCAGTGTGGGTCTGTCTTCTGATTCTTGCTCCTGTCTCTGGATACCTTGCGGTTACTTAACTTCTCTGCTTGCTTGTTTAGAAAGTTATCGTGCTGTGGAACTACTTCACAGAGAGTTGATTAGATTAGTTTAAATAGTGATTGGGGGATTAAAAATACATGGTCTGAAATGTTTCATGTTTGTAACATATAAATAAATTCATAAAAATAAAATCAAACTTGAAGAGAGAGCAAGTTGTGAAATACTATACACAGTACAGTTACACAACTCTACAGTATCATTCACACCATAGACTGATTTATTGAAATTTTTGAAAAAAAAATTTTTTTTGAGACAGAGTCTCACTCTGTTGCCCAGGCTAGAGTGCTGTGGCATCAGCCTAGCTCACAGCAACCTCAAATTCCTGGGCTCAAGCGATACTTCTGCCTCAGCCTCCTGAGTAGCTGGGACTATAGGCATCTGCCACCATGCCCATCTAATTTTTTCTATATATTTTTAGTTGTCCAATTAATTTCTTTCTATTTTTAGTAGAGACGGGGTCTCGCTCTTGCTCAGGCTGGTTTCAAACTCCTGACCTTGAGCGATCCACCCACCTCGGCCTCCCGGAGTGCTGGGGTTATAGGTGTGAGCCACCGCACCCGGCCAAATTTTTGAAAATTTTAATAATGATCATATACCACATTTGTCATCATCAAAAATTAATAAAGTTATGTTTTTCTTTCTAAAAAAAAGAAGAACCCCAAACTGTCTGTATGTAATAGTAGTACTGGTCTTATCAGGGCTCATGTAGGGTTTCCAAGGAAAATGAGTTCATCACTTTATTTTAGTCTGTACCATCTGTAAATGATTAGACACTGACTTGCAAGTTTTATCGACGTGAGAGTTTTTCTTAGGATCTTTTGTCTGGGTCCTTGGGGAAGGTTTCAAACCCCGGATACCCAGGATGGTTGTCTTGTGCCTCACTTAAGGACTGATACTGGACACTTTCCTCCTTCTATTTTTATGTCTGATATTTACAGCATGTTCTGGAAAGTATTACTTGTTGTAAGGGCGATGATGGTTTGGAAAAGGGAGAGGAAAGAATGTTTTGAATTAAACAGGGCAGTATGTTAACCAATGGAATTTCACATAGTCTACAAATTTATTTCAAGTGAGGATTTAAATCGTACGTTCTCCTTTTTGCTTAGTAGTAGTTTTTCCAAAGTTACAATAACGTAGGTCAGAGAACTGACATCGATGACAAGCTACAGGTAGGTTAAAAAATAAAGCACTTTATGAAATCCAGAGAATGATTTTTCTACTTCAAATATCAGTAAGCCATTTTTTAGAGATTTGTTTTTATATTTTGAGAAGATTTTTCCTTTGATGTTGTTAAATTGTAAAAGAAATGCATGCCTATTTGCATTTCTCGGAGGGTTGATAAATGCATATAGTCACATAACCCCCACTACAATCAAAATGTGCAACAGTTTCTTTATCCCCCCAAAATACGGCTTTATGTCCCACATTTGTAGTCAGAGCCTTCCCCTTACTCTCTGTCTCTGGCTGGCACTAACCTGTTCTCTAGCCCATCGTTGTGTCTTTTCCAGAATGTCATGTGAGTGGATTCAGACAATGTGTAGCCTTTGAGTCTGGCTTCTTCCGCTCAGCACAGGGCGTTGAGACTCATCCATGTTGTTGCGTGTGTCAGTGGTTTGTTACTGTTGTTCAGTGTTATCTCATTGTGTGGAAGTACCACAGTTTTATCCATTTCCTAGTTGAGGGATATTTGGGCTGCCTCCAGTTTGGGGCAATAAAGCTGCTATAAATATTTATATACAAGTTTTGGACACAGTCCACTATTTAACTTAGGTAAACATAAGAATGGGATTACTAGCTCTTATGGTATGTGTATGTTTAACTTTCTAGAAACTGCCAAGCTGTTTTCTAGAGTGGCTGCAGCATTTTTGCACTCCCACCAGCAGCGTACGAAGAGTTCCAGTTGCTCCACATCCTTGACAACATTTGTTGTTGTCAGTCCTTTTATGTCATTTTGGTTTTAATTTGCATTTCCCTAATGACTAATGATGCTAAGCATTTTTTTTTCTGTGCTTGTCATTTGTATATCTTCCTTGGTGAAGTGTCTGTTCATATCTTTTGCCCATTTTTCATTAAGAGGGGTTTTTTAAATTGAGTTTCGAGACTTCTTTACGTATCTGGATACAGAGTCTTTGCTGGATATATGATTTGCAAATACTTTCTCTCAGACTGTAGCTTGTGTTTTTATTTCCTGGCAGTATCTTTTATGAAACACAAGTTTTTAATTTAGCTGAAGTCCAATTTATGTTTCTTCTTTCTTTTGAGAAGGAGTTTCACTCTGTTGCCCAGGCTAGAGTCATCATAGCTCACTGCAACCCCAAACTCCTCGGCTCGAGCAACCCTCCTGCCTCAGCATCCCAAGTAGCTGAGACTACAGGCATGTACCACTACACCTGGCTAATTTTTCTGTTTCTTGTAGAGACAGGATCTTGCTCTTGCTCAGGATGGTCTGGAACGCCTGGCCTCAAGCAGTCCTCCTGCCTCAGCCTCCCAAAGTACTAGGATTGCAGGCGTGAGCTACTATACCCAGCCTCTTTGTTTCTTTTGTCAGTGGTGCTTTTGGTGTCATAGCTAAGAAATCTTTGCCTAACCCAAGCTCACAAAGATTTTCTCTTATATTTTCTTCATAGTTTTACATTTTATATTTAGGTCTATGATCCATTTTGACTGAGGTTTCATTTTTGGCATATGGATGTCTATGTGTTCTATTTGTTGAAAACCATTTGTTAAATAGACTGACCAATCTCCATGGAACTGCTTTTGTGCCTTTGTCCAAATTTAATTGATCAATTTTGACTGGGCACAGTGGCTCATACCTGTAATCATAGCACTTAGGAAGCACTTTGAGGACCAGCCTGGGCAACACAGCTCCGTCTCTACAATAATAATAATACAAATTGACCAGTTTTGTGAGTCTGTTTATAGGCCTTTATTCTGTTGCATTTATCTATGGATCTCTGTGGCCACTAATACCATACTGTCTTCATTACTGCTACTTTACAGTAAATTTCAAGATCAGGTTGTATGTGTCTTCCAACCTTGTTCTTTTTCAAAATTGTTTTGGCTATTCTAGTTATTTTACCTTCCCATGTATGTTTTAAATTCAGCTTGTCATTATCTACAAAATATTCTTAGGGGGTTTTGATGCAGTTGCATTAAATATGTAGATTTAGAGTGCATTGACATTCTAATAATATACACCATGAACTGTCTCCTTATTTTGGTCTTCCTTTTTTCGTAGTTGTCAGCAAACAGATGCTATAGATATTTGTTTTGTTTTGTTTTGTGTTTTTGAAACAGGATCTCCCTCTGTTACCCACTCTAGAGTGTGTATGTCATCGTAGCTCACTGAAACCTCAAACTCCGGGGCTCAAGCAGTCCTCCCACTTCAGCCTCTCGAGTAGCTGGGACTACAGCTGCATACTGCTATACCCATCTAATTTTTCAAATTTTTTATAAAGATGGAATATCACTTTGTTGCCCAGGCTGGTCTCAAATTCCTGGCCTCAAGCAATCCTCCTGCCTCGGCCTCCCAAAGTGCTGGGATTATAGGTATGAGCCACCATGCCCAGTTGCTGTACATATTTTTAAGACTCAAAAATTAGTATTTTATTTTTTGGCGACATTATAAATAGGGCTGCTTATTTTCTATTTGTAATTGTTTATTTTCTTTTTTTCTTACAGTTCTATCAGGTTTCACTTCATATTATTCAGTGCATAAATATTTAGTATCTTCTTGTTGAGTTGAATATTTTATCATTATAGAATGACTCTCTTTTATTCTTGGTAACATTATTTGCTCGTATGTCTTTTTCCTTCCTTTCACTTTTAACCAATGTGTACCTTTATACTTAAAGTGGGCTTATTTTAGGCACCTTATAGGTGGATCTTGCACTGTTATTCAGACATTCTGTCTTTTGATTAGGGTTTTCAAACTTTGTACTTTCAATGTGATTATTGATATAGTTGGGTTTAAATCTGCTACCTTGCTGTATTTTTTGTCTATTTGTCCCATCTGTTCTTTGTTTACCCTTCCTTTTTTTCTGCTTTCTTTTCGATCAATTGAACACTTTATGATTACAGGGACTGTCTTTAATATTTCTTGTAGTGCAGGTCTACTGATAATTATATCAGCTTTTATATGTCTGAAATTTTTCTTTTGCTTTCAGTTTTGACAGATAAGCTTGCTGAGTGTAGAATACACATCAACAGTTTTTTATCCTTTAAAAATTTTAAAATTCAGGCACAGTGGCTCATACCTGTAATGCCAGCACTTTTGGGACGCCAAGGTGAGAGGATTGCTTGAGGCCAGGAGTTTGAGACCAGCCTAGGCAACATGGCAAGACCTTGTCTCTACAAAAATTAAAAAATTAGCTGAGTGTGATGGCGCACACTAAGCCAGGAGGGTCACTTGAGCCCAGGAGTTTGAGAGTACAGTGTACTATAATCACGCCATTGCACTCCAGCCTGGGACACAGAACAAGACTCTAGTTCCAAAAAAAAAAAAAATTAAATGAATAAATAAAACTTTTTGCTTGTCTGTTGTCTTGCTTGCATTGTTTCTGATACGAAATCTGCTGCCATTCTTGTCTTTGTTCCTTTGGGCATAATGTGCCTTTTTTCCCCTTTGGGTGCTTTCAAGATTTTCTATTTCATTCCTCTTTTTAAGCCATTGATTTTGTGCCTTGGCACAGTTTCCTTCATTTTCCTTGTGTTTAGAGTTTGTTTATAGTTTTTATCAAATTGGAAAAGCTGGTTAGCCATTATCTTTTCAAATACTGTTTTTTATCTCCTCCCCCATCTCCTGTCCTTTAGGGACCCCAATGACTGTGTTAGGCTTCCCAGAGTTATCCCCACAGCTCACTGGAGCTCTCATTCTTTTCTTTCTTTTTTGTTCCCCCTCTGTTTGATTTGGGTAGTTTCCTGTGCTATCTTCAAGTTCACTGATATTTTCTGCTGTGTCTCCACTGTTGCTCATTCCCATCCGGTAAATTTTTCATTTCACAAATTGGTTTTTCTTTCTTTCTTTTTTTTTTTTTTTTTTTTTGGAGGCACAGTAGTAATCTGTTGCCTGGGCGAGAGTGCCGTGGGGTCCCCCTGGCACACAGCAAACACACCCACCTGGGCTAAAGCGAACCTTCTGCC
>CAUYRT010059945.1:0-10586 GCA_963574885.1 Lepilemur ruficaudatus
TAAAACTGGTCTAAAATATAAAGTTTAATAATTTTTTTTTAAGGCCGGGTGCGGTGGCTCACACCTGTAATCCTAGCACTCTGGGAGGCCGAGGTGGGAGGATCGCCCAAGATCAGGAGTTCGAAACCAGCCTGACCAAGAGCGAGACCCCATCTCTACTAAAAAAATAGAAAGAAATTAATTGGCCAACTAAAAATATACAGAAAATATTAGCCGGGCATGGTGGCACATGCCTGTAGTCCCAGCTACTTGGGAGGCTGAGGCAGGAGAATCACTTGAGCCCAGGAGTTTGAGGTTGCTGTGAGCTAGGCTGATGCCACGGCACTCTAGCCCGGGCAACAGAGTGAGACTCTGTCTCAAAAAAACAAAAAAATAATAATTTTTTTAAAAAGATATTTTAAATTTGAGTCAGAAAAGAAATCAGTTAAATGGACTCGTGAGAAATCCAGGTGAGAGAAAACAAGGTAAGACAGAAACCAGGAGACTTCAGTATGTTCGGTTGGGACCCCTGGAGACAGATTCAGAGAGAGGGAGATTTTGGGAGGCCTCGGGCACAGCACCTTTAGGGAAATACAGAGCAGGATGGGGTAGAGAGAGGAAGTGAATTGCCATGCTGTTGCAGCAGAGCCTCAGGCCCACAGTGGGCAGCTCTGTAGCTGGGATGGTCCTCTATAGTGTTCCCAAACTGAGAGGGGGGCTGGACTCTGTATCCCCACATCGACCAGCCCTTGCATGCAGCTGTCCGTGGGAGGGGGCATGAGTTTGGTCAGGTCAGCTTCCTCCATCTTAGAGCAACCCCCAGAGATGGGCTGATCCCCAAGCTGTCAGCTACCAACGCTCCTGGTAGCTGGAGCCATGAGGTCCTGGGTCCTGCGTGAGGAATCTGGGTAGCACATCAGAGCATCTATTATATACAATACCCTCAAATCCAATGTTTCAAGAAGAAACAGCCTACTGTGTGGAATATTTCTAAAAGGTGGGGTTAGAGGAGGATACAGATGTGGCAGATGGAGGACATCAGTGATCCCAACCAGAGCAATTTCAGTGGAACTGGGAGGACACAAACCCAACTGAAGAGAACTAGAAGACAATGGAAGATGAGAAACGGAGATAGCAATACAGACAGTTGCTTGGAGATTTTTATCAGTCAAGAGGAGCAGAGAGATTGGATGTTAAATGGAGAGAGACGTGGAGTGAAGGGAGGTTTGTTATTTATTCTAAGTTGGAAGATACTAGAGCGTGTTTGTTTGCTGACAAACAAAATGACATGAATGATGGGGGAGATTGAGATGCAAGAGAGAGGGGGTCATTGGAGGGGTCATGTCTTTGAGGAGGTGGGAAGGACTAGGGTGCAGGGCACGATCGGAGGGGCTGGCGTTGGTTAGGGACAAGGGTATACCATCTAGAATAGTGACAGTGTTGGCCTCCAGGGAGGTGACTTTACCTCCCTGCCTATATTTGACAAAAGAGGAGAGAGATATACCAATCCCAAGTGGGGCCATCAGATTCTCTGTCCCTGGAATTTGCAGCAGGGATTGAGAAAGAGAGGTCAGTCTAGAAATGCCTGTTGAATGGTGATTTGAACCCAGGCGCTAAGGAGTGGCTACTTCCCACCCACCACGTATCAGGGCAGTGGAGAGAGCACGAAGCAGCTGTGTGCAGAGATGAAAAACGCGACAGGCTTCCGGTGACTTTGCAAGTCCTGCCCCTCCCTGAAGCCTACCTGTAGACCTCTTATATGCCGCCAAACACCGCTTTGTCTTTCCTACAAATGTCCCCTTCTTGCTAAATTTAGCTCTACTGAGATACGGATTTTTGCAAGGAGAATCTTATCTATGATATGGAGCATTGCCTGATTGACACGCAATTAGCCTCCGGCCAGACACCCAGAAGACACTGTTGATAGGGACTGGCTTCTGCAGAGAGAGCAGCCCTGCCACATGGCTCAGGCCCTTTACTAGAACTGTACCATGGATCTCGTACAAACAAGTTCCTTCTAGTGCCATTCCACTAGTAAAAAGACTGGATGCAAGAAAACGTAAAACCTAGGGAACAATTAAGATATATACAATCTATTCTTCAATGAATAGTATCTAGCTAGTCACATGAATTCTTTGAGGACTAGATAGAAACATAAAACAAAACAAGATGTTGATTTTAATGCCCATTATTATAGCATTGCAAAAAAAATACATTTGGGAAAAAGGTGGAGAAAATACACAAAGTGGTAGTAGTAGTCACGTGTTAGGTTAATGGGAACATGTGTGTTTCCCCCCTAATTTTCTCTATTTTAATTATAAAATGTGGCGATATTATATAGACAATTTAAAATAACTCTTCTTCCTAATGCTCAGACCTGGGAGTTGGGGTGGCTTCCAGGAGACCAAGTCATCACAGATCATATGGCTCTAAGGAAGGAAAGAGTCACTCAAGAAGTGGGGCCAGAAAAGGCCATCAAAGGAAGGGGTTGTTTGAATCAAAGGGGACACCAACCTCCTGGCCTGGGACACGCATTACAGTCCCTCAGTATAGCCCAAGATGAGAACTGGGTGGCCCCTTGAGCACAATCGGATCTCAGCCTGTTCCCATTATAGGATATGGCCCTGAAATAGCTGTGAACTGGAAGAAAAGGCAGGCTGCGTCCTCCAGACGGTCACATGTGGTTGGTTCCTCCGACAGGCACTGCCCCTCCCTGGCCCCTCTCCTGAAAGCTCCAAGGGTTTTATTAGGAACCACACTGAGCACTGACCCTGAACTTCATCTTTGCTAAATTCTCCCAAATGAGTTTAATGAGGAGTCCCTCTGCCCCCCAGGGAGGCCAGGTTAAAGGCTGTCCTGAGACTCTTCTCTCACAGGGAGGTGCAACAGGGCATTAAGTGGCTTGCTCAGAGAGCCGCTGGCTCTGGAACAGGAGCTCTGTGTTCCTGTGCCTCAGAACTTTTCTTAGCTCACTGAGCCTGGCCAGTGTTTGGAGGGTGGGGGTAGGATTTGTCACCCAAGCTCTTCCTTGAGTGAGCAGTCATGCTTCCCTGCACCTGTTCGCTCCCAGAGCTTCCTGGCGCTACAAACCCAGGGAGCCCTGCACACCCCTCCAGCTGAAACAGAGGCCAAGGAAGAACGGACTGCTCTGGGGTTCAGGTTCATCAAACTAATCAGACACCTACTCCAGAGGCTAAAATAGAAATCAACTATTGGCTTTGATTTTGTGGATAGTAATTAGCTAAGGCAGATAGAAGCATGCTAGCAGTAAGTTCTTCCTGGAGAGCAAAGGAATGTGAGAATAACGTGAGTGGAGAACCCCACTTGCAGAGGACTGGAGCTAGTTATCAAAGAGATGGAAATTACTTACTTTGTATTTAGTGAGTGGCACTACATGCAGGTCCCCTGGAAGGTGGTGAGCAAGGCCAAGGTGGTCAGATGTCCCATGTGCCAGACACCCACTGTCAGGGACCAGGGATGCTGGTCAGGTAGGCTGATGCCTTGGTATAGTCCCAAGGGAGGGTTTGGACTAGTCTGTGTGGTTTTCTGGCAAGTCCAGATAAAGGCAAAAGGCAAGTACAGAAATCACATCCATGGATGGGTCCCCAGGGCCACCCTACCGGTGGCTACCTGCAGAGAAGCCAAAGGAGTTAGCTGGGCAGCACTGCCTCTTACCCACCCTGCAGGTCTCTGCTTGAGCACCATTTCCTTCCAGAAACCACCCTTGACTCTCAAGGCTGTGTTAAGCTTCCCCGTTATATCTCAGGTGGTAATTGCACCATTCCTAGGTGCGATTGCTTGGTTAATGGTCTGTTTCTGTGAAAACAGGGATGTGAGAGAGGGTTCTCTTTATGCTCACCATTGTGTCCTCTGCCCGGCACTAGCTAGCAGGCTCTCTATAAATATTTAGTTAGCTAATACCCTTCACAGCACTCCCCATGTCGTAAGGGGGTAAGTACTTAGGTAATTATTTCTTTCTGTCTTCTTCTTGCCAGACTGCAAATCCTAAGAGCTCAGGAGCCTCCTTTATTTTGTTCTCCATCACGTATACCCTCGGTACAGAGCTTGCACAGGATGGCAACCAATATTGGTGGCAGAAATAAATAATAAAGGAATAAGCAAACATGAATAACGGTCCAAAGATCTGGATGTGGAGAGGGAAAGGAAGACAACACTGAGAGACTGCGAGTTAAATATATCCAAGAATGGAGCCAGGAGAGAGGAAAGTGACCATGTCCAGGACTTTTGTACCAACGGGTGCAGGATGCCCGGACTTTCCTTTTCAGGTATTGACTGGGTGGTGTGTGCGGTTAAAGGAACAGGGAAGGCAGGCAACCATAGTACAGATGACTGACCAAGTCCAAGAGCCTCTTTATTCTAGAAGAAATGCTAGGACTGGCTCTGTAGTGCAATGGATAGCACATTGGACTTCTAGAAGGAAAGCCAAGCCATTTATTTCCTACTCTGCACGGTGTAAAGCTGGGATCCCTTTCTGTTGTGTGATGAAGGCTTAAGCGCCTGAAAACTCTGAGTAGTAAGGGGAAGATGGCTTAGCAACCAGCCGATGCACATGTAAGTGCAGATCCCAGACTCTTGGCTGGGAAATGTAGTGCGTCTTGCTGAATCCCTGAATCACGAAGGCCTGACTAGTAATGATGCCACTTTCATGTCTGGTAGGTGGAGGTTTAATACGCATTATCTGGGGCTGTTTCTGCTGGAACTTCTACTCCTCCTTCTTCCCAGGTGTGAGTGCTCAGGAAGGGTTCAGCAAGGATCGTGAGGCTGCACTTCACAGCAGGGTGACACGGGTAGACGAGGTCCCTCTGAAAAGCTATGTGAGGCATCTCTCATTTCTCTCTCTTTGCAATAAATCTCTCTCCCCGGATCGTGACACAGTGCTTGCCAGAGTTGGCTGTGAACACAGGGACTCTCAGGAAGTTAAGAAAATGCGGAAACAGTGTGAGTATTCAGGAAGGATAAACCGAGTTCCAGATGGGAATTGCTGAAACAGTCTTTTTCTGGGCCATCTCTTCCTCCTTCCACTGCCATCCTGAAACTTGTTTTAATGGGATGCTTTTATGAAATTCCTTCCTTTCCCAAACTTCTGCTTCCCATCCTCCTGGTTGCCAAAAATGGAAAGAAGAGCACTGATTTTTAAAGCAACTGCCAGGCCCCCACCGTAACATACACACACACTTTATCCATTTTTAGCAGACAAAAAGGGAAAAGAAAAAGCAGGCTTTTGTAATGATCTATCTTATTGCCTGGTCAATTCATGTGGATGGTGACTGATAGATTTTTAAATAGAGCCTCATAGTTTGAGCTCCCTGCACTGTGATTGACTCAATCCAGCTGCAAAAACAAAGTTTTTGTCATTAATACCTTGTAGGGCTCCTTGGAGGGTAGAGGTAGTTTGTGCTGTGCCCAGCTCACCTACAGTAGTTTTCAATTTATTTGTGCTAGTTTTGCTAGTTTTACCAGTCCTTGGGGAGAATAAACCAAAATTTCTCCTTCTGTGTCTGTGTGTGGAGGGGGGCGAGGGTGATTATTCTTTTATTTAGTACTTTAGTCCAAGTCACCCAAGAAAATTTTCAAGATAAATTTACTTACTTTTTTTTTCAGTTCAAATATCCCCAGTGTTGGGCTTCTCTATCACTTGACTAGCCTAAAAAACTGTTGGGCTTCCATAAATTACACTGAGTTGATGTAGCTGTTCTCCAATTTGGCTTTAATCACAACAACAAAAAAATGCAAATACAACAAAAAATCTTTAGTGTTTTACAGAAGTGAGTCATTTATATCTTCATTCAAATAAAGTGCTCATGATCAAGGGTATGAAATGCTATTCCCAGGCAGGAAGAAAGAGTCATTCCCAAACCTGTAACTCTTTAAAATTATCTTATTCTGTTAATAAAGGGGACCCAGCATATGTGTGTACATGCTGGAGGCGTGTGCGGTCATAGACACACACTATTGTCAAGCTCTTCTCCTGAATTCAGCTTCTGTTGACCTGCCAGTGACATGAGTGTGGGTCGGTCACTTTACCTTTCTGGGTGGCTGTTTCCTTCTGTGGCACATAGGGGACTGCACATGCCAGCTTCTAAGGCCCCCTTTAGTTCTGAAGTGCCATGATACTCTAAACAAGGAGGACATTTAAAAGCATCTCATCCAGGGCCAAATCTGGCCCACTACCTGATTTTGTATATCTCACAAATTAGGAGTGACTTTTACATTTTATATGTGTGTGTGTGTGTGTGTGTGTGTGTGTGTGTGTGTCTGTATTTTTAAAGTATGATCCCATTTTCCAGAATCTTTGACTATTCCATTTAAATTTTTTTTTTTTTTTTTTTGGGGGACACAGTATCACGCTGTTGCCCAGGTTGAAGTGCAATAGCAGGATCGTAGCTCACCATAACCTCCAACTCCTGGGCTCAAGTGATCCTCCTGCCTCAGTCTCCCGAGTAGCTGGAACTATAGGCATGTGCCACCATGCCTGGCCTACATTTTTAAATGGTTGCAAAAAATAGTATTTCATGAAACATGAAAATTACATGAAATTTATATTTCAGTGTCCATAAATAAAGTTGAATTAGAACACAGCCGTGCTCACTTGTTTGTGTATTGTCTACAACTGCTGCACTACAATGGCAGTGGTGAGTAGTTGCCATGGAGATCATATGGCTTATAAGCTTAAAATACTTACTATCTGGCCCTTTACGATAAAAGGTTGCTGGCCCCTGATCTAGTCCAACTGCTTGACAGATGAGAAAATTAAAGGTCAGAGCGAACTGAATTGGCCAAGGTCTAGGTTCATGGAGACAAAGTTAATAGGAAGAAAGATACAAATGGCTATTTTGAGGCATCCAAAGGGGCAAAAACAATTAACAGTAAACAAAGATTAAGGATGCAAAAGTAATTTCTTCCTCAAATGCCAAAGGATAACATTTTATGCAAGAGATAAGGACCGAGACATTATGAAACCCACAGAGTACCACGCATTCATCTGTGCAGAAGGACTGACATTTTCTTAATCTGGAATCCAATTACGATGGGTTGATGAGGAGGATTTGGAAAGTGGATAGATTACATGAGAAATGGCTCGAGATTCTTCATACTGATGAGACTCCAGGAAACCTACATCCAAATTCGCTGAAGGAAATGGAGGCGGACATTAGCAAGGCTTTAGTGGGTCTTTTCAAAAGCACCGGCCTGGAAGGGTGAGGCAATGCTACGTCTGGGGACAGGAAGCATGGGATAGGTTGGAGCTTTCAATCAGATGGAGGACTAGAGTTAGAAAATCCCAAAGCCCTTTATGGCACGAAGCCCTGACTTAGAATAGCAAGCTTTGTCAGACAGCGTGGCCCTTACTAACGACAGGCCTCGGATCCTGGAAAGATGTTAAGTAGGAGCAAAAAAAATGTTGAGTTTGTGCCATATCAGTTTTAAAAAGGTTTAGACAAAGTCTCATGTGAGCGGTAAAGCTCACCATCCTCCAATTTCCACAGGAAGGATCCTCTGCCTGGGAACTTACTGGTGGTACATAACAAATATTTCAAACTCAAGCATAAATCAGGGAGAGATGAAACTGTTCCAAGGTCCAAATTGTTGGTGATTCCCTAGGTGCCAAATAGTACTCCTATGAGAAGGACCTTAAGTAGTTAAAATATAAAATTGAACTTGCCAAACAGGATTTGTCCTGTAAATTCGGATTATTGACAACACACGCTATGTGTGCTGCTGAGTCAGTGAGAGCCAGAAGGTTGCTATCTAAGTTTAACTCCATGGCGAGCTGCCCAGGGTTGCACCAAAATCCACTGCTTGAATTCCCACGTGACCTTGGACAGGTTGCCGAACCTCTCCAGCCTTACTGTCCTCTGCTGTATTAACAACAGTACCAACAATAGCACCTACCTGTGGGCTGCTCTTAGTATTTAAATAAGATCTTAGAGGCAAAGTGCTTAAGAGTTGTCGAGCATTAATAAGTGCTCATTAAATGCCCACTGCTACTGTGGGCTGCACTGTACAGCAGATTTGCGAAGAGTATGGATTTGAGTGCAAACGGTTCCAGGTTAGAGTCCCAGCTTCACTGCTGAGTAGTCTTGTAAATGAGTAAACTGCTTCAACTCCTTAAGCTTCAGTTTCTCTGCTATAATACAGTGATAATTGTAGTTACCTCAAGGGGCTGTTGAGAGGACTAAATGAGGAAGTATACTTACAGTGCTTGGGAGAATTTCCAGCACTTAGTTATCATCCTCATCCTCCTTCTCCTCCTCCTCATCAACATTATTATTACTGGTTCCCTAGTACCAGTGTTGGTTCCCTAATACTGGCTGTTTTCAGAAATATTCTGAAGACAGCCTGCAACACAGTAAGCCTGTCATAGGATGCATTCTGGGCCGGGGGCAGTGGCTCACACCTGTAATCCTAGCACTCTGGGAGGCCGAGGCAGGAGGATCGCTTGAGACCAGGAGTTTGAGGTTGCTGTGAGCTAGGCTAATGCCATGGCACTCTAGCCCAACTGACAGGAGCAAGAGACTCTGTCTCAAAAAAAAAAAAAAAAAAAAGAGAATGCATTCTTGGCATATAGGATATAAAAATTTTTTACATAAATGATTCTATCAAATGAAATATCTCCAATAAGTTAGAGAGTGAAGGTGCAGGCTTCAGGACACTTGTGGAGAATGACCCCAGAGACACCCCCACCTGCCCTAGGCAGAGCCCAGAAGGCTGCTTGTGTCCTGGTTCCTTGGATCCCCTTGGCTTCAGAATCGCTGGGTTCTTGCTTCTTGCTTCCTCACCTCCTTTCTGCTAAATTCTGTTATCCTGGGTTGCTATCAGGCTTCTCAGCATTTGAAACACACAGCTACCCACTGCCCTGTGTTCCAGGAATAATGTAAATGCCTCTTCATCTTCTCCATCAGTGATAAGACAGATGCCTTATGAGGAAAGGGTGCTTTAATAGCTGGCCCAGTCTCCCGTCTTCCTTTGGGGAGCTGGACTCTGTTTCCTACCATTACCAGATTTGTTTGCTTATCTGATACTCCCCAGATTAAATTGCCAGTTTCCACAAGCCTGCTTTGCCTGGGACGCTGCCTCACACGCTCTCGCGTCTGCCACCTCCTTCACCACGAACAGAAGGGACCAGTCTGCTGGGATTAAGGAATTAGGGAAACAGGTGCTGTAGGTAGCCGCGGTGTCTCATTTAGCATAAATTATGATAAGGTCGAGGTTTAATTTCAGCAAGATTTATCAAGAATCCGGGGGCTCTTCTCCCAAATAAGCCAGATCAGAAGGTTTGGCTTTCGGTCTGTTTTCCCACGTGCCTGTATGGGTGGGACACTAGGGAACTAATAACGCAGGGAACCCAAGGCCCTGCGTTCATAGCTCCATGTCCGTGGGGATCCTCCTCTTGCTTTTACTGATGAGGAAATCAAGATGTACGGTGACATGCCCAGAGTCTCAGAGCTGGATTCCAGCCAAGCCAAGGCAGGAGCCCAGCTCTCCTGACTCTCAGGCCACTGCTCTTCCTGCTGATCAGCTTTGCTGCCTTCTACACTCGTGGCTGGAGTGGATTCTCCTTGGGGCCTTTCCTTTTTGTTCCATGCAACCGCAACTCATTTGGGGTGAGCCCAATTTGTCTTCTTACCCTTGGGTCCCAGCTAATTTTTAGTCTTCTCTGTGCATGTTATTCTCTGCAGACCTAGAGATTCCTCCCAGTGGTTTGTGGTCAGAACAGATGCTTATTTGGGATGAAGGATTGGGCTGCCTGGATCCAACTGGCAGAAGGTTTTGTAGTGTGGAGAGTGAAGTCACTGTGTGTTCTCTCAGCTTGGATAAGGCCTGGCATCCAAGTCCTGATAGAGAAGCTGACTCTGAGCTAGGCCAGAGACCAAGCAGCCCTTAGGGCCCAGGACCTCCAGCCACCTGTCCTCAGCAGCCAATCCTGCAAGGCAGTCTGAAGAGTGTCCTGTTGCCTTTCACCCATGGTCGTGCTAGGTTGAGTCAAAGGGTGACTATCAGGACTGTGTCCCCAGGAACCACTGACACTGGGCTGCAATGGTGTGTACAAAGAGGGTGGCCAAAGACAGGAGCCCTGCGGGGAATGTGGGAAGCCAAGGAACACAAGGGTGTCAGAAAACCAGACAAGACTTTCTGGAAAATGTTTGTGTGTGCAGGTCTGTTCTGTCTCTGCCAAGACCGTGTGGGCATCTCACTTAAGCTTTTCAACAGTTCTTTTTTTTTTTTTTTTTTTTTGAGACAGAGTGTCACTCTGTTGCCCGGGCTAGAGTGCCGTGACATCAGCCTAGCTCACAGCAACCTCAAACTCCTGGGCTCAAGCAATCCTTCTGCCTCAGCCTCCCGAGTAGCTGGGACTACAGGCATGCGCCACCATGCCCGGCTAATTTTTTCATATATTTTTAGTTGTCCAATCAATTTCTTTCTATTTATAGTAGAGACGGGGTCTCGCTCTTGCTCAGGCTGGTCTTGAACTCCTGAGCTCAAACGATCCGCCCGCCTCGGCTTCCCAGAGTGCTAGGACTACAGGCGTGAGCCACCATGCCCGGCCTAGTTGAGCTTTTCTTTTTCTTTTTTATATATTTTTTCTT
>CAUYRT010059946.1:0-21077 GCA_963574885.1 Lepilemur ruficaudatus
ATCCCAGGGCACAAATGCATTGAAGCAGAAAACAATGCATTTTCATTCAGAGTTTTTGTTCCTAGATCATCTCTTATCACTGCCAGAGGTTATATACGCATGCTTGTTCTGAGTTTGTGCAAGTCTGGTACTATGCAACCAGCTATGTTTGCTGAGTTGAACATCTCATCATTCTTTTCAAGATTAATGCACTCTCTCCAATATTTTTTTTTTTTTTTTGAGACAGAGTCTTGCTCTGTTGCCCAGGCTAGAGTGCTGTGGCGTCAGCCCAGCTCACAGCAACCTCAAACTCCTGGGCTCAAGCAATCCTCCTGCCCCAGCCTCCTGAGTAGCTTGGACTATAGACACGTGCCACCATGCCTGGCTAATTTTTCTATATGTTTTTAGTTGGCCAATTAATTTATTTCTATTTTTGGTAGAGACGAGGTCTCGCTCTTGCTCAGGCTAGTTTTGAACTCCTGACCTTGAGCGATCCTCCCGCCTCGGCCTCCCAGAGTGCTAGGATTACAGGCATGAGCCACTGCGCCCAGCTCCACTCTCTCCAATATTTGAAAAGAAATTACCTAGCCACACACAGTATTGTAGGATTGTTATTTTACTTAAGAGGGAAAAACAGACTCAAAGCATATATATCCAAAGGGGATTGAGGTTCTATGTAACAAATTACTAAGGATTAATATTAATATAAATATATAGTTAAGTCTTGCCTGGTTATGTGTCTGATTTTCATTCCACATGTAGAAGCTCAAAGTCTGTTTTGATGATGGCCTTAATAATATAACTTAAGGAATAATCACAGTTGATATACCACAGGTATGCAGGTATGGCTGGTAAGTAGTCACTGCCCTGGGCCCCATCTCATCCTTGGATATTTCTCTCAATCCAGTCATTAAAGGCATAGTGAGGAGCTTCCAGGAGCCAGCATCATGTTCTGGGTTCATCCTGATTAGTAGGTGCCTGTTTCAGTGAGTCTCCTCAAACTCTTGCCTTCCGTGGCAGTTCTTTGTCCCCTCAAGGAACCTCAGAAGGCTTACTTAGCTTCAACCGTGGCCCTCACTGAGCTAGTACGTACTGCTCTGGGCCCACCCTGGGACCAGCCATCTCACTGTAACTCTTGCATTTCGGCCTCTATTTCAAGTGCCCCTTCTAATAAGCAAATACGAAATCCAAAGGAGGAGCAAGTGTCCTTGTATGTGATCTCGGCAACCTAGTCAGCAAACACCTATCCATACTAGTTGTTAAACATTTTGAATATTACTTCTGGAAATAATAATGATACTAAGAATGACAGAGCCTTATTATGAGTAGCTCTATTTTAAACACATTTAATTCTATCAGATAAATATTCTTATTATCCATCTCTCTTTTACAGAAAGAAAACTGAAATGCAAAATGAAGATAATTTTCCCAACATCACTCTGCTAGGGAGCGGTGGTGCTAAGTTTTCAACGTTGCAGTCTGGCACCATAGCCCAGCCCTTAAAAACATTTTTATCAATTTATCCCAGAGTCAAATAGTATATGATAACCTTTTACTTGTTATTGCTTTTAAATTTTTCATAAAATTTATGATAATGATCGTCAAACCCGAGTGTTGAGCTAAGGTTGAGAGAGGGAAACACCTTCCAGGGGGGCACAGATGATGTAAAATTCACTTAGAAGGAAAGACAGAAAAGAGTCTAGACAGGCAGATGGAATGTTCCATTTCTGGCAGCAGGCAAGAGAAGTGCCATAGTGCAGGGGTCCCCAATGTATGATGAGTTGCATAATTATTTCATTATATATTACAATGTAATAATAATAATAACAAAGTTCACAATAAGTGTAATGTGTTTGAATCATCCTGGAACCACTCCCCCGCTCTCCCATCCGTGGAAAAATTGTCTTCCGTTAAAACAGTCCCTGGTGCCAAAAAGGTTGGGGACCACTGCATGGCATACGGTATGGGGAATTATTTTAGCAAGTGTGGGCAAAGCCTTGGTAAAAAGGAGGGGCATGGTTGGGCGCAGATAGTGCCAAATGTCTAGCAATGGGACAAGGTATATGAGGCCACTCCTCTAGCCACCTCAATAGGCAACTTCAAATAAGTCAACTTTGTTAGCAATAAAGCAATGTCCTTCTCCCAGAGGAAAAGGAATATGAGTCAGAGTGTCCTAGCAAAGACTTGGAAAGGCTAATAAGTCCTCAACATTTTGAATGAGAAACTTAAGTGTCTGTCTTGGGAGAATGAGCTGTTCCACTCAAGACACTGTAACGTAAGGTGAAAAAACCGGAGCCTTTGACTCCTTCCATAAACATTTTAAGTTTTGGAAAACTACAAAAATGTCTCAATTACCTAAGTGTCTGTCCTATTAATAGAATTCCAGAAGCTCTATTTCTGGTACTCTAATGTATCCACATTCACTGTCATGGAGACAGCTCCTAAGGGTTCAGATACATGTATGTGTGGGTACTTGCATGAGCATGCATGCAAACACACAGACATGGGCACAACACATAGCACCTAGTAGATAATTTAGTAGATGAACAATGAAAGAATAAATGTAGAAATGCATTTATTAGCTTACAAAAAGGGTTAACAAACCACCTTCTATATGTATCTCTTTGAAAAACAAATGCAATTTTAACTTGATACATTAGATACATTAGAATGGAATTCTTGAGAAATTTACTGTTTTGGAATTTAGTGATAATCTCAGGCTAAAATAAAGATGTTACCTGATGGCATGGAATTATCATATATTTTTTAAGAAATGTGTTCAAAGGCATCTGCAAAACTGCTAATTATTTTATACTTGTAGAATCAGAATGAGAAAATTCTTCACTAGTATTATCTTGTATCTGGTTGCAGGCATTGATAAGTGGGTTTGCTACTCTCTATGTTAAGTAACTAAACTCTGTGTTTTCAGTGCCTGTGTGGTTGAATAGGCTTTTATATAAATATGTATTCTGTGTGCTTGTTCCTTATTGTAATCCCATCAATTAATTATGCATTATGTTTGTGTATCTTAATGACTTTTTTATACTCATTATACAAGCATCATTATATTACAAAAATATATGTCATAGCTAGAGTGAAAAGAAGAGCTAGGGGAAAATCTTTTCTAAATAGATATTTATAGATAAAATTAGCAATGCAGAGAAAATTTCAGTGAAGATGAGGCTGCTGGTTGGGGCTCTGCCAAATGTTTCCAACAGGACTCCTTGACTGTTCCTTTTAACACTTGAAAATTTGCTCTTAAATGTTCATCACTTCTAAAAATAAATAGAATTAAACACTCTTGCCAAACATAGTCTGATTAGAACCTTCCTTTCCCCTATCTTATCCTCTCAGAATATTTCAAAACCAATAATCAACAGATGTGTCACCACACACATCCTTCCCACCAAGCACACTAAACACACACAGGTGTGCACACAGGTACAATCAAAAGTACTCACACTGGGTAAGGAACTGATTTGCTCTGGGGGAGTGTGAAAAAGGATAACACCATTCCAACGTGATCTTTGTAAATCCTGAGTCTCAGCCATGGAAGAAAATCAGCCTAACTGATGTCTGTTGTTCCAGAAACCGGTAGGTGGTCACAGGAAAGCCATATGCACTAGGCACTGTTTAAAATGCCTCCTATGTAATATCTCATTTAACACTGGTTACAAACATACAAGGAAGATGCTCTTATAATTTCATAGATGAAGAACAGAAGGCATGAAGGAGTTGTTTTATGCTCATCCAGAAAATGCTAATGTTAAACCAGATGGCCTGAGGCTGAAATCTTCTTTTTTGACTACTATGTTACAGAGCTAACGGTGAGAAGGCTCAAGACTGTCGTGCCATTTAAGTTCAACTTGTAATGAAATAAAGAACAGGCTGTCCTATGAACCACTGATTAAACAAGGGCCGTGGAGAAGGGCCAGGGTAAGCTATTGAATGGAATATATAAAAATCACTCAGATGTTTCACTTTATTTAGAGTCATTAATTGTTACCACCAAAACTGTTCTATTTAATGTAAACATAGGCTCACACAAGCACTGCAAAGCTAGAAAGTTTCAAATAAACACACGGAAAATTTAATTCTGGTGCCAATTGCAAAGCCCTTTTGTGTTTGTATCGAACAAGAAAATCACAATGCTTCATTGAAAATGATGTCATGAAGATGATTCGTTTCCAGCTTGAGAGAGCCTCCCTGGCATGAAGTTGAAGAGGACTTAGCCACTGAATGATCTCAGGATAACTCTATTAAAGATTCATAATTCCTTGAGTTTTAATTGGGTGTGATTGATCCCCATTAGAGTATTTGTGGGTAGTAAAGTAGCCTAAGTGGTTCTCTCTCCCTCTGATTAAAAATTACCCAAGCTTATTGAATTTGAATACACATGGCAACAGGAAATACTGTTTTCTGAAGACCATTTTGGTAATGACAAATGTTAGACATTTAGATAGAAATTCTGAAAGGTCATTTTCCTGAAAAATATTGGGCTATTCAAATTATTTTCTCAAATGACCCTTACTTGTTTATTTAGCTTAAAATAACATACAGAGTCAGATCTCTTCAATTTCTCCACATGCTCATATACAGTCATGCCTTGCTTAACGTCGGGGATATGTTCCAAAAAGTACGTTAAGCAATTTTGTCTTTGTGTGTACCTCATGGAGTGCACTTACACAAACCCGTGTGGTAGAGCCTACTACACACCCAGGCTATATGATATAACCTATTGCTCCTAGGCTAAAAACCTGAACAACATGTTACCGTACTGTATACTATAGGTGATTGTAATACCAAGATAAGCATTTGTGTACCCACACATAAAAAAGGTGCAGTAAAAATATGGCATCAAAGACAAAAGTGGTACACCTTCACAGGGTACTTACCGTGAATAGAGCTTGAGGGTCTGGCAGTGGCTCTGAGTGAGTTAGTGAGTAAGTGGTGAGTGAATGTGAAGGCCTAAGATATCGCGGTATACTACTATAGGCCGTATAAACACTCTATTCTTAGGCTACACTAAATTTCTAAAAAAAATTTTCTTTCTTCAATAATAAATTAACCTTGGTGGGCTATAACCCTTTTACTTTACATACTTTTAAATTCTTTTAACTTTTGAGTTTTTTATAATAACACAACTTAAAACACATATTATACAGATGTATAAAAATATTTTCTTTCTTTATATCCTCATTCTATAAGCTTTTTCTATCTTTAAAATTTTAACTTTTTAAACAATTTGTGTGTGTGTGTGTGTGAAAAACTAAGACACAAACACACACATTAGCCTAGGTCTACACAGAGTCAGGATCATCAATATCACTGTCCTCCTCCTCCACATCTTGACCCATTGGAAGGTCTTCAGGGGCAGGAATATGTGTGGAGCTTCATCTCCTGTGATACCAATGCCTTCTTCTGAAATACCTCCTGAGATCCTACTTGAGGCTCCTTTATAGTTAACATTTTTTATAAGTAGAAGGAGGACACTCTAAAATAATAGTAAAACATATAGTATAATAAGTACATAAATCAATAACATAGTTGTTTATTATCATTGTTGAGTATTACATTCCATACATAATTGTATATTCCATACTATTATATGAGTGGCAGCACAGTGGGTTAGTTTGCACCAACATGTCACTAGGTGGTAGAAATTTTTGAGCTCCATTATAATATTACGGGACAATCATGATATATTTGGTCTGTCATTGATTGAAAAGCTGTTATGTGGCGCATGATTAGATATCGTAGAGAGAATTGTTTGACTAAGCTGCATGTACCCATTCCCTATCTTCAATAAGTATGAGCTCAAGGTTAGCCAATCTTGTTTCATTATGTATCTATCAATTCCTTACAGACTATTTTGAAGAAAATTCAAAATATATCATTTTATCTGTAAACATGTCACCTTATATCCAGGAAAGATAGGGAAGTCATAGAACATATATGATATGCCAATAGCTTATCTAAAATAACTTAATAATAATTCCTTAAGGTCATCAAATATATGGTCAATATTCATTTTCCTCCAATATTCTTGTAAAGGTATTTTAATATGTTGTTTGAATTAGGATCCAAACAAGGTCAATTTATACATGTGTTTCTTAATTATGTCCTAATATATAGATTATCCCTCCTTTTCTTGAATAAAACAGGCTATTCATCCCATGCAGTTTCCCACAGTTGAGATACTGCTGTAACAGGTTACTGTCCCTGTATTTTCTCTATGATACTACAGTAGTCAAGTCACCTCTAAACAATTGATGAGATTCAGGTTCTATTTTGCAGGGGCGAGACTATATCACAGGTAGTGGGGCTTTCTTCCATGTGAGTTTACCTATGTATTTTTTTTATCAGCAAGGCTATGATGTGTGTTTGTCTCTTTTGAAATGTTAGCAGTCATTGATTATCATGATGAATGATTTCATTTTAGGTTGCAAAATAGTGATATTCTAATCTCATCATTTCGTTTTTATTTCTTAGCTGAAATTCTTCAGCAAAGAAAAATTTTCATCCATTAATACTGTTTGGTTACCCTAAAGCACAGTTTTCATGCCAAATGCCACAAAAATACTTAATATTTTCCTTTTATTAGGCAATTTGCAAAATAATGAGTTTGTTCCCTATCAGCTTACAAAAAGGAATAATGGTTTTTTGTTTGTTTGTTTTTATACTTAGTACCATTATTAACATACAGATTTAAACATATTGCAGTAATTATTCTTACAGATGTTCAAATTGTTGAATGTTTAACAGTAGAAATTATTCTGGTTGATTTCTCACCCTTCTTGAAGTGATCCTAATAATCTTTCAAAGATTCTTTGCTTTCTAATATGACAACATGTGACAGGCTGACTTGGATGTTTCCTACTCTAGACTGAAGTAGCCATTTCTCCAAGGAGTCCTGATTCCTTTTAATAGGAAATGGAATTTAAATTCCACGATCTGGGTGTTAAGGCATTCAACTGCTTTCAAAGCACATTACAAGAGAGAGAACACATGTTATCTCCAACCTTACAATAATAAATGTAGTTTCAGATCCTTCAAATTTCTGTTACCTTTATTTGAATTTGTGGAAGCAATTAACTGGTTAATTTCCTGTTTTGTTAAACTAATCAATGTTCATGTTGTTGGTTATGGAATATAAATTAATGATTTGCTAAATTTATATGGACCAGAAGTAATAACTTTTTCTGACTCAAAATTGTGTCAAACTGACAATTGATTTTTCTTTTTCTTATAGTTTGAGAACAAGAGAAGCAAAGATCTTGTTTCATCCTATTCAATAAATTCTTAGCAGGCCTAAGAATTGACCTCAATAATTTCATATATTATATGGGAAGTTACTTTCTAGAATTTTGGGAATTAGAAACTATTAATAGAAATTCTTTTCTGATTTGAAACATTCTCCCTTTCTATCTCTTTCAGATTGCACCTTGAAACCATGCAGACCTAAGGTTGAGTTGAAAAAAAGGTGATAGATAATAATCATTATAGAACTAACAACAGTTAACATGGATAAAGGTTTTCTATTGCTAACATATTTCTGAGGTTTATTTTTCTATATTTCTATTTTATTTCCTTTTCCCCACTTTTGCCCCCTTTCTTTAGCTTCCCTTTTTATGCTATGGCTTAAAAAATAATTTTTATGAGCCTGTATTCTCTTTGGCAATTTGAGAGGTTTCCACTTCTGGCTTCTATGGAGTAGCTAGATTCAGGCCAGCCAGACTGGCGATACTGGTGTCACAGGGTTTGGGGGCAAGGAACCCTTATTTTAATGAACAATGGCCTCAAAGTGTTAGAATAGTGATGCTGGCAATTCAGATACGCCAAAGAGAAACACTAAAGTGCTTTCTTTGAGTGAAAAGGTGAGAGTTCTCAACTTAATAAGGAAAGAAAAAAGAAAATCATATGCTGAGGTTGCTAAGATCTACGGTAAGAAAAAATCCTCTATCAGTGAAATTGTGAAGAAGAAATTCATGCTAGTTTTGCTGTCACACCTCAAACTGCGAAAGTTACAACCACAGTGTGCGTTAAGTGATTAGTTAAGATGGAAAAGGAATTAGGTGTGTGGGTGAGAGACATGAACTGAAATGTGTTCCACTTGATGGCAATCAGATTCAATATCATTCGAGGTTTCAGACATCCACTTGGGGTCTTAGAATATATTTCCCACAGATAAGGGAGGACAATTATAGTGATATCCTTTATTGCTTTGATATTCAAATAATTTGCTGATTCCTAAAATTTATGGAGCAAGAAATAAACAAGCCAAACAAAAAGTGGTTGCTAAAAGGCTAGAAGCTAAGCAGTGTCAGAGAAAAAAATTGGAACTCAGAGACTAAAGAGGAGGAGCTATGGACAATAGCATTGGCATTTAATTAAGACCCTAGATGGGCTATACTCTATTAGTAAGGGCAAAACAGACATAAACTAGACCTCACAGTTGGAATGAACTCAACCTTAAACAATCTCAATTCCAAATTGGATCAAGATAATCTGCTCCTGCTTTAATAACCTACCAAAAGGAAAGCAAATCTTTTCTGGAAGGATAAACTCCAGAGCTTCCATAATTTTTCATACTTTTATTGGAAAATGGCCAGCAGAGAGGAACAAATGACCAAAAACAACGAGGAAAAAATAGACAAAGTAGGACCGCCCCCCACCAGGTGATCTAGATATTAGCATAATCAGATACAGGCTTTAAAATAACTGTGATTAGTAAGATCAAAATGACATGATAAAGAATTTTACCAACACACTAGTATCTATAAAAAGAATCCAATCAAAATTTCAGGTAAAAAAATTAGAATATCTGAAACCATAAATTTGATAGATAGTTTTAACAGCAAAAACTATAAAAATAGCAAAAGAGATGGTTAATGAACTGGAATATCAGTCAGTAGATGATATGTGGATTGAAGAATAGAAAAAATAATTTGAAACATTCAGAAAAGATGATGAGACATTTGAACACAGTGAAAGAGTGAGTCTATGGCAGTATAATTGGGGTCTATAAGAATAGGACTAAAGCAATATTTATAGAAATATTAGCCAAGAATCTCCCAAACTGACAGATTAGTAAATATATGCCTAAATCTAAATGAATGCTGATTACATAAAGTGATAATAATACAGTCTTGTTGCCTTTCAAATAAATGAAGAATGAAGATACATATAAACAAAAACATGGGGGGTGGGGAAGAAGGAATAAATGGTTAGGGATATAAATACATCTAAAAAGTATCTAGTCTAATAATACAGTTAACAACAACAAAAGGCAGTAATATATTTGGAAGATCTGAACAACACAATTAACACATTGGACCTAGTAGACAACTATGGACATTGTAACTAATAATTGCACAATGCACCTTTTTTCCTCAAGAGTATATGGAACATTTACCATGGGGAACTATAGTACCAAGGGGACTATATTCTGTGTCATAAAAAAAAGTTTCAACAAATATCGCAGGACTGAAATCATATATAGTATCTAAACACAGCAGAATTAAGGTAGATATCAATAACAAGATAGTGAGAACATTCTCGTGTGTTTGTAAATGAAAGAAGACACTTAAAATAACATATGGGTCAAATGGCAATGGAAATAGTTCAGAATAGTTCAGAAATATTCTAAATGTATCATTCTCTGGAGGCCAAAATATAAAAATGCTTAAAGGAATGTCACAGATGTATCTTGATAATGGTGTCTTTATGACACACAAACAAGCAATAAATAATTTTCATTCCAAGCAGTCACACTGGTGTCCTGTAGACAGAAGAGTCAATTGACAGAGCATTCTGCATTTCAACTTCTTCACTTAGCACTGTATGAATTCAGTTTGGGTTAGATATATGTAATAGAGTCAAATACCGCAGATGGAAAGTGATCTTGAAGTCCTAGAGCTACAAACTCTTTGAATACTATTGAAAAGCAAGCCACTGTTTGGTCAAATGATTTCTTGTGCACGTCTTGAAAGACAAATTGCTCATCTAATGCTTAACATGAATTGAAAATGAAAATAATTAGTATGGTGGATGCTACTTTAAGGGAAAAATATTTTCTTCACACAGCAGATGCGGGAACATAAGGCCAGCAGTGGGTATCAGTGCTAAACTGTCACTGAATTGCACAAAAACAACAGGCTCTAACAAAATAACTAGTGTTTTCAAACTTGCTATGCTAGGAAGGAGTCCTTTGCCAGTCTCCTTTAAAAAACAAAAAAATGATGTCCATCTACACTAATTTGTTTTGACATACGTTTGTGTTAAATGATAAATTTAAGGATCAAGCAGGAAATCTAATGTTTGTGTGACCAAAACATGTGGTAAAACTGTAATGTCAGTGTTTCATTTTTTTTTTTCTTCTTAGGGCAGAGTAAATTCATTATTTTTAAATCCTTGTATCTTCGACGACATTGAACTATTCTATAAAGTTGCTTCCCTATCCTGATAGGTCTGTTTCGCATTTATATCACATCATTCATATAAGAAAAGGTGATTCAGTTTTTAAAATTAATTAACATTTATGGAATAGGGGATTACTCACTTAGAACCTCAAATACAAAATTTCCAATAACCCACAAATTATCCTACAAGCTAAACACAGAATTTTCAAATATTATTTTTTGAACTCTTTTCAAATCACATGAGAATAGCAGCTTACTCTAGGATGTGATATCAAATTAGAGTGCTAAAAACCTCTTACAGTCAAAACTATCCTTGAAAATTCCCTAAACTCCTATAGAATGTATGTGGGTTTGTGTATACAGCCTCTAATGTAATTTTAAGCACTCTAATATTTGAGAACCACTGAAATAAGCTAAAGGGAAAAAAACCAAAGGAATACCTATACGAATGTGGCTCAGTATTTATTTCTTTGTACTTTAAAAACAAAACCAAACAAACCAAAATAACAAAGCAAAAGAACCCAAAAACATAGGAACCCAGACCAAAATAAAAATGTTCAAATTCCTAAAGATATATGAGGGATGCTTGTAGAATTCTATTTTAATATAATTTGGATACCTGTTAATAAATGTGTTTACTGTAAAGCAGATTTTATGGTGCAACTCTTCTCTCTCATCTCTTAAATTGATAAATAAATAAGATATAGCCAACTAAAAGTTTTAAATGAAAGAGTAATGAAACAATTCTGTATTATTCATATGTTAAAAATCTCAGTACATTTAATTTCTAAATGCTTTTTTATCACCAAAAAAATTAACTTGCAATGACTAGCATAAATATTTGTATTTCTTTTTCTTTTCCCCCGCTAGGGGATGGTGCTTCCCTTTTGTCGCCCAGGCCAGAATTCAGTGGCTATTCATAGCATGATCATCACAGCACACTGCAGCGCCTCCAACTCTTAGGCTCAAACAGTTCTAGCGCCTCAGTAGGGCCAATAGCTGGTAGCTGGAATTACAGGCACCCACCACTGTGCCAGGTGTTTCTTTTTATGAGTGTGATTTCAATAGTTTGGCAAAGGCACGACAATTATGAGCTTTAACCTGGATATGATCTATTATTGTAAATGTCCTTGCCTGCTTTAAGATTCTCTTGTAATTCAATCTTCACAATCTGGCCAAATGAAATTTTTCCTAGGGTATCATTTGATTTTTCCTAGGGTATCATTTTGATTTTTCCTATCTACCCCAAAACCTTTTCTGCCTTTTTATATTTTGCCTACCAAATTTCATCCAAACTCTTTCCTTCTTCTTTTGACTTCTCTGCAGTTTTCAATCTTCTACTTTCCGTGCTATAATAATTACCTATTCGTGCCCTGGAAATGGTCCTCAGATTTTTTGGCACCAAGAACCAGTTTCATGGAAGACAATTTTCCCATGGACTGGGGTTGGAGGGGATGGTTTCTAGATGATCCAAGTGTATTACATTTATTGTGCAGTCAAATCTCTCTGCTAATGATACCCTGTATTTGCAGCCACTCCCCAGAACTAGCATCAGCACCACCTTAGATCATCAAGCATTGGATTCTCATAAGGAGCCCACAACCTAGGTCCCTCACATGCGCAGTTTACAGTAGGGTTCGTGCTCCTATGAGAATCTAATGCCGCCACTGATCTGACAGGAGGCGGAGCTTATGCAGTGATGCGAGCAATGGGGAGCAGCTGTAAATACAGATGAAGCTTTGCTGGTGTTTGGTCGCTGTTCACCTCCTACTGTGTAGCCTAGTTCCCAACAAGCCATGGAACGGTACTGGTCGGTGGCCAGGGTACGAGGACTGCAGTTCTACAGGGCTACCAGCCATTCTCCTAAGCCTTGATTTCTTTGCTTCAGTTGCATGGGTTTTGTTCTTTTCCTGGTCTGCAGTATTTGCCTCTTAATCTCTGCTTGTTATAGTCTGCCAAATTTCATTTTAAGTATCTTCTTTATGACAACTTACCATAAAACAGTTCTATATCTTCAGATATTTTTATGGTACCACTGAAGTAAAAGGAAAACAGGAGGAGAAAGAGGATGAGGAAGACTAAAAAGGAAAAAAAATATCTTGCTGTTCTTAGACACAGTAATTACTTAGGCACATAGATATTACTTCTCTCCCGTTTTCCCTTCTTCCTCCGCTTCTTTTTCATGTTTTCCTCCCCCCTCTCATTCATTGGAACCCTATGTGCCATACAATTACCTAGGTATTTCATACATTGTTTCTAATGCTTTCAACAATCTTGTGCAATATAATTAGCCTCATTTGACAAACAAATAAATCAAGGCTCAAAGTAGCGGACAGAGATGAGAATCAAACCAAAATGATTCTACCACAGTGATAATAACTACCCTTTGTGGTATATCTACTATAGTTTGTTTCCCTAAATAAACTAATGGTTTGCCCATAAGGTTGTGTAATCTTATCTCTAAGTGATAACTCAATGAAGTATTTATTATTACAGGCAAATAAATGTCCCTTAGTTTGCTTCTTATGTAATTCCTCTCTTCACATTATGATGGCTAAATCTTAATGTGACCTTTCTGAAAATAGCTTTATGTCTCCTGAGAGTCAACTGAGTGATTTATGGGTAGCCCACTGCTACTGAAAGACCGTTCATTTCAGAGATTAATGTTTCCCAATCCCTCACCAGCTGAGAATGCCAGGTGAAAAAAGGAACGGGCATCACGAAAGGATGGCACAAAACCAAAACTTAAGGCCTTTCCTTTTTCTGGTCCATTTCTCAATCCCCAAATCTTTCCCCGCCCCCAAGTCACATTCCACGGAGGATCTGGAGTGTGAGTTGTCCTACGTTAACTGGTAGCACCATTTCCATAATCACTCTGCCATGCTGAAGCATTGCCCTCCACTGAGCGGTTATACCCTCATTTCCGGCAGTTCTAGAATTGCCAGTAAACGTGACTACACACAAAGGAAAGTTGCTTTGCCAGCAGCTCTTGCAGCTGTGGCATATTCAGCTCTCACCATTTAACTGCAGGGCTCATAGTTCAGTCCATGTGGGCTATAGCAAGGGCTAGTCGTTTATGTAAATCATCACTGTGGGTTTCTACATAATAGTGTTTTTATCAAAATGTTTCCAGACTTTAACGAGAATTTGAGCTCTTCTAATTGGATAAGTGTCTCAAGTTTCTCACAATAAAATCAACTGTGAATTCGGAAGATGAAATTACAGACCAGTCTCTAATCTGTCATGACTGAGATCTACTCCAGACCCCAACTGGATTTTCTGGAAATTTCAGTGGAAGTGCCTTAAAAGGAATAGAGATTTATCAAAATAAATTTGATATTTTTGTGCTTGCATTTGTTTTTCCTTTTGGGGGGTATATTTTTCACAAGAGTATTTCTGTAATTACAAATTTATTTTGAAAAAGTGAATATTTAAAATGAAAAATTCTAGATACACCAAAAAATGCCAGCAGTTAGTATTGAAAATGTAAGACTGTATCAACATATGAGTTCAACTACATTCTCTTTCAATTCATTTTTTCTTGTATAAGTATTATTAAAAATGAATTGGAGTGTAAGATGTGAAATTTTTCATTTGTTAAAAAAATGGAAGAGAAAAGCTGCGGGAATATGTAGGAAGCAATGATCAAAATTGTCTGTCAAAATTGACAAATATTTTTCCTTTATTGATATTTCAACTTCCTTGACAACTTTTCTCTTTTTTCTTTGTTTTTTCTTCCTTACGACTCTAATTCTTCTGCCTGTCACCATATTTTTTCTCTCCCAGCATTATATTTTCAGCCATCTTTTCTTTCAATCCTATTTGATTTCATCTTTCTTATGGCTCCAATTAATCCTACATAATTCCCCCATATTTGTCTCTAACCATTATTTTTTCTTGCGCTACAGCTCCTATTTTAGTATAGGAACGTTATATCAATTCCTTCTAGGGATCAAAGTCCCTTCTCCCTGAAAAATATCCTTTTGAATGAGACTTATTTCCTTTGGGCAACATACTGCACCCTAAAGTAGCTGAAGTCTGGCTAATATGACATTTTTATAGTACAAGTAATACTACATTTAAACTGTGATAATGTGAATTTTTTGCTATAGAATATAAAGAGACAAGTCCTCTATTTGTGTCTAGGAAACCTGACCACTTTTGATAAGAGATAATATTAGACTCAGTGGCATCATAAAAGACAAGATCCAATGGTTCTCTATTCAGGGAAGTCGATGGCAGCAGGAGGTACACCTACCATAATGCTACAGTTGTGCTTGATGTGACTCATGGAAAGTCTGTTACTCTCCTGACCAGAAGAAGAATCCAACAACATCTGGTCACACTTCCACCTCCCACTGCAATTGTATCCTGCTCTGTTACTGGTATGAGCCACTCTGTTTGGTAGATGAGCAATTGTAACCCTTCATCCTCTATGAAAGAAAGGCAGGGACATTAAATCTTTTTTATGTTTGACCCATACCTAAAGGGTCTGTGTTCCACATATAAAGACTCACTTAGTTGGAGGGAAAAAAATAACTTACTTCCAGATCCATCTCTAAAACCACAGAGGTAGTTTTTAATGAGACCAATATCATCCCACAAAGCTACTTGCATCCTGAAGATGTCTATCTGGGAGTCCTGCAAGCTCCAAAACTCTGCTCTTACAAACCTGAGCTTGTCTCACAATCACAAGCCTGTTCCTCCTCTGGTCCTTGTTGCTGGCATCAGCATCACTTCATCCCATTTATAAACCTTGAAGATAGGTTTGGCTCCTTTCCCTCTCTCCTTCTATATCCATTCAATCACCAGTCTGGTGGACATCTTGAACCTATTTCCACTGCCACTATCTTAATCCAGGCACCCATTATCTCTCACTATCCTAAATACTCTACTCATAACCATTCTCCACATCTTCCCAGTTGTTTTCCAAGGACAATTCCCCAACCAGCAGTACCAGAAACATGTAGGAACTTGTTAGGAATACAAATTATTGGGCTATATACGAGACCTACTGAATTGGAAACCCTGGGTTTAAGGATCAGACACCTATTTCTTAAGCTTCTAGATGATTCTGATGCATGTTGAAGTTTGAGAACCACTGGTATGGAGTTAACTTTGAAGAACACAGATCATATCATATACATCGATGATCAAAATATTCAGTGACATACAGAGACTCCTGATCACACCAGATGGCAACATTTCATGGTCATCTTCCTTTATTCACTCCACAAATTTCTGGGCACTTTAGACACAAAAATTTATTTTAACCTTCATTTTACAAGAAACCCGAGATTTAGGGAGATTAAGTAACTTGCCCAAGGATAAACAACTAGCAACTGAAAGAGACATCAATCCTTTTCACTAGTAGTAATCAATTATTTGTCGATTGGTTAGCTGGCTTGTTTGCTTGTTTGTTTTGCACAGGGAATAGATGAATGAATAGAGGGGTAAGCATAAGAATTACTGGTCCAGTCATCAAAATTCATGTGTCTTAGTCTGTTTTCTGTTGCTGTAACTGAATATCACAAACTAGGTAATTTATAAAGAATAGAAGTTTATTTAGCACACAGTTCTGGGAAGTCCAAGAGCATGGCACTAGCACCTGGTGACGGCAGGGCAGAAGGTATCATATGGCGAGAGGGCAAGAACTTGCATATCCACTTAGGTCTCCCTGTTTCTTCTTAAAACCACTGGTCCCACCATGGAAGCCCCATCCTGATGACCATGCCTAATCCTAATTACCTCCTAAAGGCCCCATCTCCAAACACCATTAACATATGAATCTGATACTTAAGTTTCCAACCCATAAAATTTGGAGGACATATTCAAATCATAGCAATACGAGTATTTCATTAAAGTTTTCAAAAATGATATCTTTAAAATAAATAAGGGAAAATATAGGCCATATCAAATACAAGTTGGTCTATATCCAAAAGCATTTCTCAACACCACTATGCAGGGAAATCTCTAATGATCTGATTCTGACCTGTTTTTCACGTCCCGTGCTGTTGCATATTTTCATGAGGAATTTGGGTAAGGATATTGGCAGGAAATGGAACGTAAGTGCAGATGATAAAAAGCTACAAGAGATATCCAATGTGCAGAGTGAAAGAATAGAAATCCAAAAAGTCCAACAAAATTAAAAAAAAAAGCTAAATGATTCTAATAACAAAGAATTTAATGGAATATATTTGGTCAAAAAAATGTGCATAAGTTTAAAACAGTTAAGAGTCGAGAGTTAGGCTGTGGAATCAAGCAGATCTAGATTTGAGCTATATATTTTACTTAATTTCTTACCTGAGTGATCTTTGGAATTTTACCTAATATCCCTGAGCTCAATTTCCTATTTGTGTAATAGGAAAATTGCTATAACTACTTTTTAGAATTACTTTTGACTAACGGTTGACTACTGTTGACTTTATTAATATAAAATTCTCACCAGAGATGCTAGATTATAGTACATATGAAATCAGTGTTATCTACTCTATTTATATATCACACCAACTTAGCTATCCGAAGGGAACAAATATATCACCTAAACTTCATAAAACCATCTATAGATCCGAGTACTACATTATAGGAGAAACATTAACAAACGGAATCTCATCCAGAGACACTGAAAAAAAAAATGGAATGATAAGACGCCAAAAGGAAAAAAAAAAAAGCTATAAGGAAATGCCTAACCAGGAAGATTAACTGCAGAAGAATGACTAATTCAAACTTTTAGGAATTGCTTTGTGAGAGTGAGACTAGAATACAGAATTTGTAATAACAGATGGAAGTTACAGGGAGATAGATTTCTATCAGGACAAGAAAGAATGTGCACACGGTCCCGGAGTTATGATTGTTCAATTTAGGATTTTTCAACTTTAAGGTGCTGTGAAAGTGATATGCATTCAGTAGAAACTGTCCTTCAAATTTTGAATTTTGATATGTGATATGACACTCCCTGGAGATGATGGGAGAGGCAGTGAACCACAGCTCCTTGATCACAAGGGTAAATAAACGATACCCTACAATATATTCTGTTGCCAGCATTTTTGGGATGTTGTGTTTTGTGTTTTCACATCCCACCATGTTTACAAAACTCCCATTTTTGACTTATAATACTTTTAACTCATGATGGGTTTCTCAGGATGCAGCCCCGCTGTAAGTGGAGGAGCTTCTGTATTAACAGACCTGCCTAGGAGAACGCCTGTAGTGTAAGCTTTTTATATGACTGGTAATATTCAAATACAGGTTGGAGGTCACTTGCTGGGCTTATTAGAGAGATGATGGAAACATTAAATCAGTGGGTGAAACAGAGGAAAAGTTTTGACTGAAGGATTTGACTTCAGTGACTAATTTAACTTTGATTTGCACTATTCATTACATGTATCTTAGTGGTGCCAAAGAAATGAAAACATTACCTCCTGTACCTTTCATTACTATTTTTTGAGTGAACTGTTAAAATATTATCATAAATGCTCTCTCCTATGTTAAATTTATATATATTTTTATCATTCTCCATTAACAACACAGAGATCCATTTAATTAGAGGTATCTAATCTATTATACTTTGGTTATAAATGGGTCTGTCTCTCTTATTTCTCTCTTTTTGTACTCCAAAGCCAGAAGAGGGTAACATAATTTTTAAAGACAGGGTGATTTTATACATTACTGTCTCTACCAAGATATTTTGGGATGAAAAGGGGGCAGTAATCAAATAGGCTGCCAGGACAACAGGTATAAACCAGACATTCTGGGCAAACTGGCATATACGATCACTCTAAATATAACTGACTAAAATCATTAATGTTCAGTTTTTTAAAAAAAATCTAATTTGAGACTGCTTCTTGGGAAAAGAGTTCTGTGAGAGAGAACCACAGGTATGACAGATCTCCCCAAGAACTAGCTATAACAGATTCTGATCTTTCAGGTGGGATTTGTTCTTCCCTAAATACACTAGTGTCTTCTTTCTGGCATTTGCTTTTGTTTATTGATTATGGGTCACCATATCAGAGCAACAACAAAAGATAGCCCTTTAAGTAATTAATAATGTCTGAATGTCAACAGAAGCATGCCAAAATGTCAAGTAAGAATAAAATATGAAATTCTTTTCTATTTTTTTCATTTTTCCATATTTCCATTTTTTTCTTATTCCTTTTTTAAAAAGTAAGTTAACTGACTGAAAATTTCATTTTTTTTCCTATGACACTTAAAAAGAAAAACTTTCAGGAGGGAGAAACTTTCTGCCTTTATAATGTTTCCAGTATGACTTTGTGAATTATGCACCTTTTTTTAAACATGGTTTTGAGATGACTGGAGCTTTGGAGAGGCTTCATTATCTAAACACATTCGGACTGATGGGAGGCTAGATATATAATTTGCTCAGATGATGAATTGCCAGTGCTGAATAATGTGGAAAATTTTAATACCATGAATCATTCTGAATGTGCAAAACTGGGCAGAGAGCCAGGGAGGTACAATGGATTAATGGGCTGATCTGTCACTACTGAAGATATGAGTTCAAATCTTGATGCCCAGAGGGGGCGGAAATCGAGCTCACAATTGGCATTTTAGACATTGAGAAGCAGATCTCAAAGGAATATAGAGAAGGTGTGAAATTTAATAAAAGAAAAGAGTAAGCTGTTTGGAAACTTCTTAAGTTTTGGGGGAGAAAGGGGAAGGTATAAGAAAAAAAGGTAACAAATTTATGATTTTGTTTTATCCAACCAACATGTAAATTATTAATCTTAGTCAAATTAAAAACATGTTAGTAAGGCTGGGCGCAGTGGCTCACAGCTGGAATCCTAGCACTCTGGGAGGCCAAGGCAGGCGGATTGTTTGAGCTTAGGAGTTCGAGACCAGCCTGAGCAAGAGCAAGACCCCATCTCTACTAAAAATAGAAAGAAATTAGCTGGACGACTAAAAATATATAGATAGAAAAAATTAGCTGGGCATGGTGGCGCATGCCTGTAGTCCCAGCTACCCGGAAGGCTGAGGCAGTAGGTTTGCTTGAGCCCAGGAGTTTGAGGTTGCTGTGAGCTAGGCTGACGCCATGGCAATCTATCCCAGGCAACAGAGTGAGACTCTGTATCAAAAAAAAAAAAAAAAAAAATGTTACTAATAGAAGAGGCTTTCATATGCTTATGGATTTTGGGTTCATCCTATACTAGGAATGGATTTGGGAAACTAAAAGGCAAATAGAAAAAAGGCAAGTGGGCAATTCCTCCAACAAGAGGTTTTATATTATTTTATTTTCTAGTATTAAGTCCATAACTAATCTATATTTAAAATAAAAAATAGCTTAAGACATAATTTTTATGTAATTTGAGGATCTTTTGTGATTTAAAAGCATAAAATATTTTCCAATGATTTATTCATCAAAAATGTATTAGGTTGAGAAATCTAATGAAATCACCTATATTTGACCATTTTTACCTTCAAAGATGGCAATTTCATATGGTTAAGTCTAATAGATTCATTTGTTTATTTTATTGTTCTCAAGGATGAGAGAAAGCCTATACTGAGAATTGTGTTATTCACATTAAATATGCTTCCTCATTTAATCTTCACTGCAATACTGTATGGGAATTTAGATCTGGAAAATTCAAGTAACTTTCCCAGTCCCAGAGGTAAAATGTGACATAACTGATATCAAACACAGGCCTTTTTGACCACCAAGGTTGCCATGTATGATATGAAGGTTTTTCACTGCACAAGGAGTATGGCTAAGGAGGAAAGTGAAGGCTTAAATTTAACTCATGTTCCACCCAACTAGCTGGGAGCCCTGGGTGGCAGATTGTATTTTCCAGAAAAGGCTGAACCAATATATAACCCATCCCACCTACATTTCTTACAGTGTGATATCAGTGCCCCACCATTGAAAGGCAGATTTCCTTTTTCTTTTTCTTCAAGCTGGGCAGAACGTTACAACTGCCTTCAACAATGCAATGGAGCAGAAGTGACACTGTACGACTTCTGGGGTTAGATCAGCAAAGGAAGCATGACTTCACCTTAGTGCTTTCTCTCTTGGAACAAGTAAACTGGGCGCCCTGAGCCCATGTGTTTTTCTTGTTAAATTTATTTTTATTTACCAAGGCAGTTTGCAATTTATTTTATACATTGCATCTTTTATTTTCAGGTGGGGAGAGGAAGAAGAGAGGGTGTTGGTGATCAGAATCAACCTGGAATATAGGGAAAAAAAAATCTTTTTGAGAGATGTTTACATGTGGAAAAAAAAATCAACTTGAAACTCGACGGAATACTAAGCATTTCTCTGACAAATAAAATCAAAATGAAGCTCAGGTTGAGTGACTAAAGTTCTTTTTGTCCCTCGAAACAACCCATGTTTGTATAAAATATTGATATAACAGTCATACCACTTTCTTAAGTGATAACATTGATAAAGGACATGATGAACTCGAAAATGCGTCTTTGGCAAACACAGTCAATATTCCCTAAAGGGCCCTACATAAATTAAACATGTAGGAAGGCATAGTGCAGGGTAAAATGTGTAGAGATTTCATCAGTCATCCACCTCCTTGACTTATTTCAAGCTCTAGGTACAGTGACCAATGAATATTTTCATGGCCGTTATAGATCCATGAGACTGTTTAAAATCCAAAGCTATATTCCGTTCTAGAAAAATAGACTCTTAACCCCTGTTATTTTATCAAGTTAGGCTGT
>CAUYRT010059948.1:0-45074 GCA_963574885.1 Lepilemur ruficaudatus
CAAGGCTGAGCGACATGGGGGGGTCACTGTGGAGGGGTGGGATATGCTTGAAAAGTAGTTGGGGAGCGGAACTAGGGGTCTCAATAGGGGAAAGGAATTCCTCAAAAATTGATTCATGTGATTAACTGTACACCTTGGTAAATTTGCTGAAAATCATTTAATTGTACACTTAAAATGGAGTGTTGGTTGTACGTAGATACAGTTGGAGCACTATGTATGTACTCTATGGACTACTTTGACAGAGTAGATTTTTAAAGGTAACAAGATAAGTCAACTTGAGTGGTAATATATTTTGGGAAACCAGCTCACTATAAATTGTGACTGTAAACATTATACTGTAAATGCTTTGTAGTTTTCCCCCAATAAAGAAAAAAAATTAAAAAAAAAAAGATGCTTCAGTTTGATAATCTTAACAGAAACAGCAGAAAAATGAAAATAAAAAGTAAAATAAATCAATTAAACTGGAATCAGAGAAGAAGACATATCAGAAATGTGTGTGATAGAACATAATAATTCAAAGGCCAGAAACCTGAATCTAGAAAGCTGTCCGTTAGAATATTAAAGCTGTTGAAAAAAGAGTAAACAGAATTAGCACCCCTCAAACCCTTCACTGTCTCAAGGAATAGGAGGGATTGAGGAAGTACAGGCACCACTTGGATGATGAGAAAACATAAAATAAATATATGGGCAAGGCATACAAAAGAGAATACATATTAATGGGAAGGTGGACAAGACAATGTTAAAAGTTCAGGACCTGGTTAAACAAACCGATGGGAAGATATATTCTGGGTGGGGTTATCAAAGGAAGGGAGCTAATGATAGATAAGCTTTTTTTAGAACAGTGGGATTTTGGTAGATGCAGAATCTACTTACTTTATATTTCTCAATTGGAATGGCTCTCTAAAATCAAATCCAGAGAATTTTATTATGAAAACTATATTGGCAAAATAAAACAAAAAGTAAAGTGAAAAAGGCAACTAATTTCAACAAACCCTACTGATTTAATATGTGATACAGAGTGAAGAGAACTAACCTGAGATGCAAGTTCAAATGCTAGAAATTCAACAGAACATTCCTTGGAAGAAGAGGAAACAGGCAAAAGATGCAAAACAGTAGAGGAATATTTCAGTACTACCCCATACCCCACACCCCTCAAAAATAGAGGGAACACTACACGAGGCCTGAGACCTGTGAAAACCCAGGAAAAACATTGTGTACAGAGCTCATGGTACTTACTTGTACTACAAGGCCACATGCTTAGAAATATCAACCACAGTTTCAGTTCAGGAATCTGCAGAGGCCAGTTCTCCAACTGAAACAAATGTGCAAATTATACTTTTCCTGTGAGGCAGGATTTTACATACCTAGGCAACTCCATTGCAACACAGAGTCAAAGCCCTAACCGTGACCCAGTCCTGAAAACACATTCTCAGTGGTTCCTTAGTGTAGAACTATAGTGTTAAAACAACACACACACACACACACACACACACACACACACACACATACAAAAGAAACCCATGAAGATCAATAAGGAAATGGAAATAAAGAGATTTTGAATATACTGAGTAGAAAAAAAATATCAAAAGCATTTTGAGTAAGACCTGTTGACTAGAATTGCTGTTTTTGTTCTGTAACTGGTTTTTCCTTTTTTTTCTCTTCTTTTTCTTGTGCATTTGTCTCATTCCCTCAGGACTTCATAGGTATCTGGAATCAGGCTAATATATTTCTAAGCATTCACATCAGTGGACAACTCAGTACCTCCCAAAAACAGGTATTCAATAAGAAAACACAGAATATGAGGAAGGGTAGACTAATGGACATTAGAGAAAATCTGAATTCTCATCCCTTTTCTATAGCAGTTAGAGAGAAAACAAATAAAACTAAATCTCAGTTTTTCAGTTTAAAAATTAGAACACTAATCCCTGACTCATAAAATTCTCTTTCATTTCATTGAGAAAACTGAATAAATTATGGATGGGAAAGTATGTTTTAAAAATCTAGATGTTATGTAATATGTATATTACAACAGAATAACAAGTGGACAAAAAGAACATATTTTCATTGGAACCATTCATTTCTACCATCTATAAATTGCCAAAATCAGGATTTATCTCCCAAGAAAGACCTTCCTCAATGCATTCTTCACATCCTTGTTCCTCAGACTGTATATTAAAGGGTTCAGCATGGGGATCACTGTGGTGTAGAACACAGAGGACACCTTCTCCTGGTCCAGAGAATTACTTGAAGGGGGCTTGAAATACATGAAGGTGATAGACCCAAAGAAGATGCCCACCACCATGAGATGAGAGCTGCAAGTTCCAAAAGCTTTGGACCGACCCTCTGAGGACCGAATGTGAAGGATGCTGTAGAAGATGAAGGCATAGGAGATGGCAACAGCCAGGGTAGGCACCAAAGTGTTAAAACCTGCAATGATAAAAAGTAGAAGCTCATTGAGGTGCGTGTTGGAACAGGAGAGATGGAGGAGGGGAAGGACATCACAGAAGTAATGATTGATGATGTGGGATTTGCAGAAGGACAGTTTCATCATGGCACTTGTATGAACCAAGGCAGAGAGGAAGCCCAGGACGAAGGCGGCCAGCACCAGCAGCGAGCAGACCCCAGAGGACATGACCATGTTATAAAGCAGTGGGCTACGGATGGCAACATAGCGATCATATGCCATGGCAGTCAGGAGGTAACCCTCAGCCACTACAAAGACCACAAAGAAAAAGAGCTGGGCCATGCATTCAGATTTAAGGATCGTATTCTCCTTGCCTAGGAAGTTCACTAGCATTTTGGGGGTGATGACAGAGGAATAGCAGAGATCGATGAAGGACAAACTGCTGAGGAAATAGTACATGGGGGTGTGAAGCAGAGGGCTGTCTGCAATCAGGAGAATCATGCCCAGGTTCCCCACCACGGTCACCACATAGATTCCCAGGAACAGGAGGAAGAGGAGCAGCTGGAACTCTGGCTCCCGTGTCAAACCCACTAACACAAATTCAGCTGCTGCAGAATGATTTCCTGTGACCATTTCTCTTCTGAGGTCTCTGTGGAAATGGAAATTGACAATTACACGAACATAAACTTTCACTCTTCTTCTGAATAAAACCAGACCTACATAAAGGAGGTTGACAACAGCCAAAAGACTGAGTCACAGTTTTTGTCATGATACCTCTTTTCCTGATACCTCTGCCCTATCTCCCCAAAGTTCCCTTGGCCTCCTCCACATTGGTCCAGAATTTAGATCACAAAAAAAAGTGCTCCTGGGCTGACTTAGAAACATTTACCTTCTGAATTTGAAAGTAAATAAAATGTTTGCTTTATGGAAAGAATTACTGATAGCCATTTATTGACAGCTAAACAGTAGAAGAGATTGATGGAAGATTCTAATCACTTTTTCAATTTCCTCAGTTCTCTCCTACTCTCAGGCCTGCAGGCATCTCCCAGAACATGTGAAAACAAGGAGAGAACAAGGACTCAGCCTCAGAGCATTGAAAATAGTCTGTTACTTGCAATTAGAGTGATGGTGGACATGGAATTGGCTGTAAGGAATCTAATCGTTGTTCTGTGACTAGAAATTCCCTTACCAGTCCAGGGTAACTGTATTGCAGAGGCTGGAGTCCTCGTATAACACCTCCTGGTCCTCTGCTAAGCTTGGGGAGCATGTGGGAGGCAGAAACATCCATATAGGAATCACTGATGAAGGACAGCCACTTACAACCCAGGTGTTTATAAAGTTCACAAAGAGAGTCTCCTCACACCTCAACAAAATCAGCTGCCTGGAAACCTAGCAGTGAACTATGCCCTTACTTATGATCCTCTGAAACCCTACAGAACAGCCCTTACTGTGGCAGGAAAGACATGCTTACTTCTGAGCATGTCTGAGAATAATGTTGTTATTATTGTAAATCTTGAACTTTCTGAAGCTCAGTACACTTGGGGGTTTGGCCTTTGGATCTGAAGAAATAAAAGAACGTGCTGCATTTTCCCCAGAAGCAGCACTGGAATCTAGTTGGTCTACCTGTTTTCAACATGAACTCGTTCCCTGGTGGAGCCATTTCTGATGGCTGTGTGTGTTGTCAGGGTACTATTAATAGTTATTCTATTCTTGTATTTAGAAAGGTGACCAGAAATGACAATAGTGATTCCCCAGCTCCTCCCCCTCCTCTTTATCTTTTCCTTCTTCTTCTTCTCTGCCTCCTCGTTCTTCTTCAGTGATTGCACATTACTTCCAAGTGCTCTACATATATTATTTAATTTGTCAGAAGAGTAGTTATTATTTTTATCTCTATTTTACTGATGAAAGAACCGAAGCACACAGAATTTAAGAGTAGAGTTAGGGCTACAATCTAGGAAATACAGTGCCAGAGTCCCTGTTTCTTCCCACTAAGCCCTTCCGTTTTTTCTTAAGTTATGAATTAATATATGTCATTAACATCTATTGCCTTCTACCTTGTTACAAAACTGAGAGAATAGAGACTACAAGGAAATTTGGACATGACGAGATGTTATAGAATGATCCAGATTTCAAAACACATCAAAGAAAGACAACTATGGAAGATGTGTGACAACAGGATGTAAGGGTCTTGTGTAGTGAGCAACCTAGGGACATGGCACACCCTAAACTGGTTCAAAATAGGAATCTTTGTTACTTAATTTTACCTAAGGCTGATGGGAGCAGAGAGAAAATACAGGGGAAAAAAAGAGATGTTTTTGGCTTTGGAAGAGCCTTTTATGTAATAGAATACTAAATGTACAAAATTATTTAAAGAACATTTTCCGATAGCATCCTGAAAGGGGCACACTGAGTCCATGTGTTCATAGCATTTCCCAGGCAATATTAAAGATGTTTTGTGGAGAAAAAGAACAAAACTAAACAAATAGGTGTGATTCCATCTTAAAGTGTTTCCATATACCTCTCTTAAAAGTTCATAGTTCATAGTGAACAACTGTGCATTAAAGGCTATAAATAGTCCAGTGAAAAGAAACCTGTTCAGCTTTGTGAACTCAGAACTTCACACATCTATTTAATAACAAAAAAAATGTTGTGGGAATTTAAGAAGGTAAACTTATAGGCTACTTAGCAAACCAATGAGAAAGTTTTGATGTCAAGGTAAGCTTATTTCAAGGGCTGGCTTTATCACAGATCAGTTTGCAACATTGGGCAAGTCATTTAATATAAACCTCATTGTTCTAATCTATGAAGTGGGAATGGTCATAACTGTTGCAAAGATTTATTATGATCAAAATATTGAATGTAAAGATTCATTCTTTAAAAATCCTAATCAAAATTTAATGTGGTACATATTTTTAAATATGATTGAATACAGAAAGTCACGTCATGTGGGAGATGGAAAATACACTATCTTCTTATGAAGAAAAGATAGACACATGTGTTTCTTCTTCAAGCTAGATCCTTTACCTTGATATGAATGATGAAAATATTTTAAACATTTGGGGCTGTTTAGGTTTTTAAACACTTGTTTGCCTAGATTTGGAAATTTTGAGAAGATTTGGAAGTGTTCAACTTTTTTTTGGAGGATTTGAGGCATTGAAGGCTCTTTATATGAAAGGGGCAAGGCTTCCGAGGCCAGGAGGAAACAAAGCAGGGCTATGCAGGCAGAATGGACCCCTGATCTATTTCCTAGTGTTCTGAGAACATTCCTTCAGGATAGATGAAAAGGTAGGAATTCATGTTTCATATTCGATCTAAAAATGAATACTCTACTTGGGATTGTATCTGTCCTTGTATCTTCATCCCTTAGAAACTTGTATGTGTGGGCTGGTGTACAAGAAAACAAATAACAGTAACAAATACAGAAGACAGCAGCACTTCAGGGAAGAAAACTCTTCAGTCATAGGGAAACCCCAGTGAGGCTCACTATACCAAAGCTGGTTGAATTTAAACTGGGAATCATTCCTGCAGATTGTGTGATCCAAGTTATAAACAAGTGACAAGGCAAGATTAATAGAAAAGGAGAAAGCAGGACAGAACCAAATGGAGAGAACAGTGGGACAAATGCTTCTGGGTAAAGCAAAAATGTTGCATGTTGTGTAGCACTGTTGCTAATCACCAACCATCCTTCTATTGGATATGATACAATTGCCATAAATGACACTCACCTTGATCCTGTACAGAGACTGAAGTTCTCAGGAATTGCTTGCTTTGCTCACGTCACAGACCTCTGTTACAGCCAACAAAGAACAAAATCTCTCCTACCGCCTAATACACGTTTATATGTCAAGGACTGAATTATATGGCTGGCTAAAAGTAAAATATCAAACTTCATCTGACAGCACAAACTCTCAAGACCTTGAAGCAGATCATGATACCTAGCTTTCCCAATCTTAAAAGAAAGAGGGTGGCATAATGTGCAGCTTTTGTCAGGTTTAGGGAGCTTAGGGATGTCATTAGAATTACAAAACTCACACATGCGTATGCACTCAAGTCCCCCAAGACATATTGAGCCCAGAGATTACTGGTATGCTCAGAATTTGATAACCCTCTGCACAAACATCATATCATGCTCTGGGCTCCCTATTGCTATCTATCCTAAGAGTCATGAAAATCCCAAATTAAGTTTCTTATTTTTTTTTTATGTTACCAATAAGGATCCTGTAACTGAGAGAATTTAGATCAATGATTCCCAAGATTGATTTTGTCTGAAGTCAGTTGGTAGTTCTGGACTAAGATTTCATCAGTTGTTTGTTTTTGTTAAAGGTGGGGGAACAAGAATAACATAGATTTTTTTTTTCTAAAACTAAATGTAAAGACTGTCCTTTTCTGAGATTATCATTTATACTTTTTAAAATTTGGGGAATTCAAAATATTCTTTCATTTTATGATATGGTCCTGACACTAAATAATAGTTATATTTTTCAGTTGTTTGCTTATTTATTTGTGTATTGTGTTTGAATGTCTTTACTTGGAAAACTACATTTTTGGCAATGCTGTGGTGGTCCCTCAGTGAAATTTTATTGTCCTAGGAAATCCAAATTCTAAGATGTGTAGAGTTGGCTAACATAGATAGAATGACCTATTGTCCTTTCTATGAAAGAGCTCAGGCTGGACATCTTCTAGGACCCTGAGAAAAAATTTCCATCAACTCTTGCCAACTAAATCAATCTTTACATATCAAATTGAAGTACTTATTCTGCTTCTGCTGCTATGTTATGTCCCATAACTGCAGTTTATGTTATTCAATGGCTTAAGCAGCTTTAGTCTATTTTTCACAATTACATCTGTTAAAGGTACTTCCCATTCCAGATCAACTGAGGAATATGTTCTCCTGACATAGAGACACTGTCAAAGGGGATGTAGTACTTAAGGATCACGTCAGCTTCTTTGTGCAAGGCCTGCTAGAAATACCAGTGTTTCTCCATGAACTCCCTTCTTTGGTGAAGTTAATTATAAAGCATCCAAAGATCTCTAGTGAAGTTTACACATAAATAATATGTTAATACAGTTGATTCTGAACTAGATTTACTCAATAGCATGTTTTAGTTCCAAATTATTTCCAAATAATAATAATAGCATTAACTGGAGAAAAAGTGCTAGAATCTACCATAGATTTGATGGGAAGAAGTTGCAAAGCAGAAGAAGAAAGAGCAAGATTTCAGCACAGATCAACTCCCAAGAAACGAAGTTCCATAGAAATGGGTGTGGCTGACTCCTACCTGAAAGGACCACCTACTGTCTCAGAGATTAAACCAGGCATCCTAAAATGATTCACACTGTTAAGAAGACCAAAGGGCTGAGAAAATAGAAAAGATTTCAAAGACTTCCATCTTCCCTTGTCAACAAGAAGCAGGGAATGTTCCCAGGCCATACTACACCACCACTACAGCCTACAAATAACCAGCAATTGAAAAAACCACCATGCTACAGGATATGACCAAGGTATTCATCCAGAACCTATATCCCCATAAAAGTACCCACAAATGAAGGCAAAGTTCTTAGCCAACATATGCTACAGACACACTCTTAACAGTGAGGGGGGAAAAGGGGTTAAAAAAAAGCTATCTAAAAAAAATCCAAAAACCAGAAGCATCAGCTGCTCTAGATGAGAAGCGATCAGCACAAGAACTCCAGAAATATGACAAATAAGAGGGAAAGGACATTGTCAAAGTAGTACACCAGCTCTCTAGCAATAGATCTCAACAAAAATAAAAATATTTTCAGTATGACAAAAATAGCAAATAAAGAATTCCAAAATTAGTATTGTTAAAAAAGCTCTATGAAATCCAGGAGAAGATGGAAACTAACTCAAAGAAAACAGAAAAGTAGTTCAGGAAAAAAATGAAAGATGTACTAAAGAGACAGATATATTTTACAAAAACCAAATAGAACTTCTAGAAATGAAAAACTTATGTAGGAACTATAAAACCCAGTGGAAAGTTTTAAGAATCAACTAGACCAAGCAGAAGAAAGAATTTCAGAGCTTGAAGACAACGCTTTTGAATTAACCCAGTCAAAAATAAAGAAGAATCAAGAGGAATGAACAAAGTCTGTGAGAAATATGGGATTATATAAAACAGCCAGATATAAAGATCATATGCATCCCTGAGAGTGAAGAAAAAAGAAAAAAACACAAGGCCTAGAAAACCTATTTAAGGGAAAAATTGAGGAAAATGTCCCTAGTCTTGCTAGAGATTTAGACATTCAGATGCAACAAGCTAATGAACACCTGGGAGATTCACTGCAAAAAGGAAATCACCAAGACATAGTCATCAGACTTGCCAAAGTCAACATGAAGGAGGAACTTCTGTGAGCCAAGAGATGAAAACATCAAGTAACTTATGAAGGAAAACCCATCAGACTAACAGCAGAATTCTCAAAGAATGGGGTCCTATCTTTAGTCTCTTTAAACAGAATAACTGCCAGACATGAATTTTGTATCCTGCTAATCTAAGATTTATAAATGAAGGAGTAAAAGTCTTTCCCAGACAAGCAAACACTTAGGGAATTTGTCACTACTAGATCCACCCTACAGGAAATGCTCAAAAGTGCATTATACATGCAACAATACAACAGCACAATAGCATAAGAACACCAAAAAGTTGTAACTCAAAGCTCTTACAAAACAATAGGACAAGAGAGAAAACAAAACAAGGTATCATCTAACATATTGAACAAAACAGCATCCCACAAATCAACACTCAACACAAATGGTCTGAATGCCCCACATAAAAGACATAAACTGGCTGCATGGATGAAAAAATACAACCCAATATTTGCTGCCTCCAAGAAATACATCTAAACCACAAGGACTCACAAAGACTCAAGGTAAGACAAATTGACACCAAAGACAAGCAGGTATAGCCACTCCCATATCAGATGAAATAGACTTTGTATTAACAATGGTTAAAAAAAAAAAACCACAAAGATGGCCATTATATAATGGTAAAGGAAGAAATTCAACAAGAAGACATCACAATCCTATATATATAAGTACGTAACACAGGAGCTCTCAGTTTGGTAAAGCAAATTCTTCTAGATCTAGGCAAAGGAATAATCAGTAGTATCTTAATAGCCAAGGACTTCAAACTCCACTGACAGAACTGGGCAGATCATTGAAGCAGAAAAGTGAATAAAGAAACACTGGACTAAAACAAGACACTAGAACAAAGGGACCTAACAGACATTTACAGAACATTCTACCCCAAAACTACTGAATATACATTTTTTGCAATCAGCACATGGGACATTTTCCAAGATTGATCGTATCTTAGGCCACAAAACAACTCCTAGCAAATTCAAAAAAAGCAAAATCACACCATGTATTTTCTCAGACCACATTGGAACAAAACTGGAAATCAATTCTTAGAGAAACACACAAATCTACACAAAGTCAGGGAAATTAAACAATATGATGCTGAATGATATTTGGGTCAATGCTAAAATTGAGATTGAAATTAAAAGATTCCTGAACTGATCAAAAATCTATCGGATTCAGTGAAAGGTGTCCTAAGAGGAAACTTCATAGCTTCAAATGCCTACATTAAATAAAAAAGAAAGATCACAAATTAACAGCTTAATGTCACATCTGAAGGAGCTAGAAAAAGAAGAACAGATCAAATCCACAGAAAAGAAATAACAAATCTCAGAGAAGAACTAAACAAAATAAAAACCAAAACAACAACAAAAAAACCCAAAGGATTAATGAAACAAAAAGTTGGTTCTTTGAAAAGATAAACAAAATTGATAGACTACTAGCCAGATTAACCAGAAATAGAAGAGAAAAGATTCAAATAGCCTCAATCAGAAATGAAAAAGGAGACATCAGAATGATATTGCAGCAACACAAAATATCATTTGTGAATACCACAAAAACCTCTATGCAAAGAAACTAGAAAAACTAGAGGAAATGGATAAATTTGTGGAAGCAAACAACTTCCAAAACCAGAATGAGGAAGAAATACAAACACTAAACAAACCAACACTGAGCAGTGAGATTGAAGGAATAATAAAAAATTCTCCCCAACAAAAAATAGCCCCATACAAGACAGATTCACAGTCAAGTTGTATCAGAGCTACAAAGAGGAAGTGGCACTTGTCCTACAGAAACTATTCCATAACATTGAGAAAGAGGAAATCCTTCCTAATTCATTCTATAAAGTCAGTATCACCTTGATAACAAAGACAGGAAAGGAAACAACAAAAAAAGAAAACTATAGACCAATATCCCTTATGTATATACATGCAAAATGCTCAACAAAATACCAGAATTGAATTCAACAGCACATCACAAAGATGATCCATTATGCTTAAGTTTGTTTCATCCCAGGGATGCAAGGATGGTTTAGCATATGCAAATCAATAACCATGATTCACCACATAAATAAAAACAAACCCAAAGAACACATAATCCTCTCAATAGATGCAGAAAAAGCATTCAATAAATTCCAGGACCCTTTCATAATAAAAACTCTTAAAGAATTAGGCATAGAGGTAACACACCTAAAAATCATAAAAGCCATATATGGCAAAACTACATCCAACATCATACCTAATGGGGAAAAGTTGAAAGCATTCCCCCTAAAAACTGGAAAAAGACAAGGGTGCGCAATGCCACTGCTTCTATTCAACATAGTATCAGAAGTCCTACTCAGAGCAATCATCAAGAGAAGGAAATAAGAGGCATCCAAATCAGGAAAAAGAAGATCAAATTATCACTTTTCGTTGATAATATGATCTTGTATCTAAAATATCTTAAAGACTCCACCAAAAGAATACTAGAATTGATAAATTCAGCAAAGTCTTAGGTTACAAAATCAATGTGCACCAAGCAGTGGCATTTCTGTTTTCTCTTATATATGAAGCTAAGCTAAATTAAAAACAGGAAAATAATACGGTTTCAACTTTCTTTTGGAGTCTAACTTGAGAAAACTTTCAGTTTTTTCATTTTGCTTTACCTCTTGAAACTTAATAATGGATGCACATTCATATTTAATGGCCCTATTTTTTAGGGCTCTCACTGAAAAATTTCTGGTGCATGATGCTACACAGTGTGTCTGGGCATATATGAATGGAAAATAGAATATGGGGTAAATTTTTTGGCTTTTAGAAAATGAGGCTGTACTGCTTGAGAACAGGGTTATTTTTTGTCCCTTATTTATTCACAGATGTAGCTTGAGTGCCTAAACCAGTGCCCCGTATCTGTTTGGTGCAAAATACGTATTTGTGAAATAATAATAATAATAATAAAACAAATGAGTCTTTAACTTAAATTAATTTCTCTTCTTTTTTTATTTGATAAATTCCTAAAGGAGACCAGAGCTAATGTGTATTTTTCACTCATCACAGAAGCATCCAAAAAGCAGTAGCAGATAGTAATATTTAAGGAATGGTTTTACAAAGACTGGGACAGGATATCCAGCCCTTTTCCTCGACCATCAGGGAAAGGCGATCCTCTGGTTAACTATATGCTGTACTTTTATCCAAAGAGAAGAGAAAGAAAACACGAGAATGTGTAGTGATATGTGGAGATGAGGGGCACTTAGCCATTCTTTCCACAATTTTGCTCATCTGTTTCCTTCCATCTCTGGCCACCCTTCAAAAGAGGAGGATTTCCCATTGCTAAGAGGCTATTCATAGTGCTATGCTTTACCAGGGAGCAAAGTTATTTTCTCTAACAGATCAGCAAACCAAGGGGTGTTCTCTCTTACCTCACCTTCCACATCTATGGTAGAGCAAAGCGACACATAACATGATTCTCCAAGTTTATCCTCTGCCTGTTTCCCTAAGCACGCAGCTTAGCAGGTGCTAATTAGATCAGAACAGTTCATTTCATTTTTGGTAGTTCACACCACATTTCTTAGAGGTTTCTAAGAAATAGTATGCACTATTTCTTAGTGTAGTAGTGAAATTTCAACCCATTATTCCAATATTATTCATAGTATTCCATTATTTCTAGACAGACTCATGGATTTATCTGCACTATGTGCTAAGGAACCTGCCAAGCGAGATGCAACAAAACAGAATCAAACAACCCTCACTTGCGTAAGTGCAGTTCCTCCTTTTCATCCACTTCTTGGAAATCTAGGCTGCCATTGTACAGCCTAGATTGTACGGAGAGAAGGAGCAAGGAGTACTATTAAATTAATACATTCTCATGTATATGAACCTAAATACTATTTCAGTAGCCACCTGCCTGCTCTTCACTGCTTTCTGCCATTCCTGTGTCTTGCCATACCCCCATGCCAGCCCACCAATGCTGACGACCTTTTGTCAGAGGAGTGTGTGACTCAGCTCCACTTCTTCCTAGTTTTCCCTTTTTCAGAGTATCACCTACTGGCTGCAACGTCATCAGTAAACCATTGCTATATAATGTTACTGAATCTCTTCAAGTAGCTACAGCTGGTGATGAAAGATGTATTTTGTACGCATCTTTGGTGCTATAACTCACACAATCTTCATATATAGACAATTCTGCAGAGTCAATGTTACTAACCATTATTTCTGTGATTGTTTTCCCCTAGTGGCATTCTTCTGTTCCAGTACTTATGTTAGTCAGTTATTGACTCCATGTTTCAGTGCACTTGAAGTTCTTACCCCAACCCTCGCTAAGCTAAATTCTTAATCCTTATCATTATTGCATATATCCACATATAATCCACGGATAGCAGATTTAAAGACTTTAGCATCTGTCACTCTGAGATGTGGCTGGTATTCAGGCAACTAATGAGGTACACGAATGACAAATTAGCCATAAATTATCAGCAAGGATAGCAGAATATTCCGATGAAAATATTTTTACTGCAGCCTTAGCTCATGACAAAAAAAAAGTTTGTTTTTTTCCCCTTAATGATTTTTGGCCTAATCAGACAATATTGTCCATAGCACTGTTACATCAATACATATTCTTAAAATGTACTTTAAAAACACAAGAAGAGATATAATACTATATGTGGAGATAAAATATTACAAAATATTGATATTGTTTGAAGGATTTTAAGACTTTGGAATTTATGTCCCAAAATAACTCTCCATTAAGAAGTAGAATATGAAAGACAATAGGAAGATATGCAGTCAAAGACATTGGAAAAGACAGAGAGAACTCTACAAAAACTTTTAATTGAGATTTGGTAATTTTTTAAAATATTAAGTAAACTAGGTGTAGGATAAATGTATGTTGCTCTATCAAAGATTAAATTTCTTTCTTCTTTGAAGTTCTAGTAAGCCTTAAGCTTTGGATAAAAATTATTTAGTCCACTTCTACAACTGCCTTGAGAATCCCAGGGGAGTGCTCGAGTGAAGAGGTTTTGCCTATAGTTTACAAGGTGAAAGAAACTGTGAAGAAAACTTCCTTGGATATTTCAATTACTCAAAGGAGGCTCAACTCAGTATCTCATGAACAAATCCTTTTTAATTAAACTCCAGGGTTTGCTTTTCCCAAAGCAAAGGTAATCAGTTTGTAGCCTACCAGGCAAGCAAAGTGATGCAATGGAAAAGACAGCAATTGGATGAATCTGACCTGGATTTTACTTCTAGTTCTGCCATTTACAAAGCATGGGGCCTTGGGGAATTCATTTAAGCTCTCTGAGGACAAAATTTTCATTAGTAAACTTAGGATAATGGTGCCACATTATAGATAATCATTGCAATGTTTAGATACAAATACATACAAAGCAACTACCACAGTATATAACATAAAAAGTGCCCCAAAAAGAGAATTTTATATCATTATAGTATTCTAGCATGTGGACTTGGTTACATACATTTCATCCTGAGGAAATGTTGGTCACTGAAATTGTTCTGAGAAATGAGGGTCCATGAGACAATTAATGGCAATAATGTGGTTAACTAAAATTATATAGGCAGGTAAAGTGTAATACAAGTTGTGTTTTTTGACCTTGACAATCTAGGCTTTTGATATGATAATCTGATAAATGGTAGCAATGCCAGAGCATATACATGTATATCCCAAGATGTGTAATCAGGAGCATCACCTCCTACTGTTTGTGACTTTAAATAAAGATTACACAATGCACTCAACAGAAGCCTCAACACCATTTAAATTCAACAAAATCTTATTAAAAAATATTGACTACCAGCTAAAGACCCTGAGGGTGAAAGTTATCAAGCTATTAGTTTGGATTTACAGGAACTTATAAAGTGGAAGAGAAGAAAAAGGAAATAAGAGAGGTTAAAAAAAGGGGGGAGGAGGCATGACAGGATAGTGGAAAGGAAGAAAAGGGAAGGAACAGGAAGGATCAGAAGGTGAAAGATCAGAAAGCCTCAATGTTGCAAATGAACAAAGGGATCACTTTGGTCATACCCCTAGCTGGTATTTGATTCTTCTCAGAAATATCCCAGACAGAATGGTTTAGTCTCTACTTAAACTCCTATTGCTGGAAAGTTCACAAATTCTTAAGATGACTAATTATTTTTGGACAGTTCTGATTTTTGGAAGAGTCTTCCTTAATTGAGAAAAAGTGTTCCTTTCTGTAACTTTCTACCATTCAACAAAATCTACTATGGCAAAAACTACAGAAACTTCAATAACTAACCTGCAGCCTTTCTATGTATAATCCATTAATAACTAACCCCCGATATCTGCAATTTCTGTCCTGTTATCTTGCTTTATATTCTCTCTAAAATAGTTTATGTCCTGAGATTGCATTGTGTGTGTGTCCACCCATTAAACTTTGAAACTAAAACCTAAATCTAATGAAGGCAAGAACTTTACATTTTTGTTCATCTCTTTATCACCAGTATGAAAAATACTGTCAGGCAATTACTAAAAGTTCGAGAAGTATTTGTAAGATGAATGATCAAGAGAATGAACTAATCCATGAATATGTGATTTCAATTCCTTTTGTCATGGCCACACTCCTCAGAATACACTTCAAAATCCCCATGGCCCCTGGTATATTGATATCCACTAACTAAATTACATTCAAACACAACTAGTCTAATTACTATACTGCAAATGATGACTGGAACATTTCTCATTCTAAATACTAAAATATAGCTAATGTAGACAAGGTAGCATTAACTTTTAGGTAGCTATACTTTTTACTTATATTGACTCTATTGTCATCAAAAACTCAATTCTCTGTAGTTAATCACTGTCTTTCCCACACTTTTAATTTTTGTATAAGTATAGAATCTTATGTTATCTGTGTATGACATTTAATGTCATTAAATGTGGCTATCACTCTAGAAATCGTTCTGAATCATGATTCTGTCACCCGTTAAGTCAACTTTACATCACCTGAAAATCTGGTTGAAGCTTCTTTGATATTCTCATTTAAGTCATTGGCAAAAAGAAATACTAAATCATACTGCTACTTCATACACATATCTCTAATAGAAAGCTCTATAGTTAGGAGTAAAGTGATCTGAAGGTTATGCACTCATGTCTGAAATGATTGTCCCAGCGTGGAGAACCACCAGTGAGACAGTGTTTCTGTTTTCTGAGAGGACTGGATTCCTGCACCAAAAGCTAAGGGTGAATATTGGCAAAATCACAGGGTATTCAAAAACTGGGATTCACACAGGGGTTAAGAAACAGCTACAGAATTTCAAGAGAAAAGAAACATCATTGGTATCACTAAAATGATTATTTTAATACAAAATAAAAACTGAATTCAATTTTCCAGATGGGAGCCATGCTCTACTAGACTTTGTGCCAGATAGTCATAGCCTAAGTGATGGTCTCTGGAGAGGCAATGGACAACTTCAAGGTAGTTATTAGTGATTTTTGCTGAATGTGTGTAAGTTCTTGATAAGACTAGCCTGTGTCTTTGACATTTTTATCCTAATCCACAGCCTAAACGTAGTTCTTTCCCTCACCTCCTCTCTCTTTCTGTCACACACACACACACACACACACACACACACACCCCTCCCTTCATCTCAATATCCTTAATATCTTACAAAGATTTTGGGACTGACAAAGAATTGCTCCTCTCAAAAAGTTTAAAGACATTTTTCTTCCTACACTCCAGGAATTTTGATTTTCCAATTAACCTCATCGCTTCTCAAATACAACCCTTAACTCAGTCTTCACTTCTCATATCAAGCATTTTCAACACTAATATATCCTAAATATTATTTTTTATGTTCATTTGCCTGATCTATTCTGTCAACTCTTGTTTCTCTAGTACATTCACAAAGATTATATTGAATTTTAGAAAATTATCTAATCTGCAAAAATATATCAATCATTCTCAAGTATAAAATATGTAAATAGTTATGAATTTTCACTCTGTAAGAGAGAAAGAAAGTTACAAAGAGTCCATGACAACTTTTCATCTGGCTCATGTCTTCTTGCTCCCTACGAGGTCCCACTTGGTCAGAGTGTCTGCCTTCCCCCAACCACCTTCCTCAGTGCAGTCTTCACATCCTTGTTCCTCAGGCTGTAGATCAGGGGATTCAGCATTGGGATCACTGTGGTGTAGAACACAGAGGACACCTTCTCCTGTTCCATAGTATTATTGGAAGGAGGTTTGAAATGCATGAATGTTATTGACCCAAAAAAGATGCCCACAGCCATGAGGTGGGAGCTGCAAGTGCTGAAGGCTTTGGACCGTCCCTCAGTGGAGTGAATACGGAGGATACTCGAGAGGATGAAAGCATAAGAGATGAGGACAGCCAGTGTAGGTGCTAAGGTATTAACTCCTCCAATAATAAACAGCAGGATCTCATTGACTTGGGTGCTGGAGCAAGACAAAGTCAGCAAGGGGAGAATATCACAAAAATAATGACTGATAATATGAGAGCCACAGAAGAACAACGCTGACATGTGGGTAGTATGGACGGTGACCCCAAACAAACCCAGTGAATAAACCACAGCCATCATTATGGAACAGACCCTATGGGACATGACAATATTATAAAGCAATGGGCTACAGATAGCAACATAACGGTCATATGCCATGGCTGTCAGAAGGTAGCCTTCTGCAATTACAAAAATGAGAAAGAAATAAAGCTGAGTCATGCACTCCCGAAAGGAGATAATGTTCTTCTCTGACACAAAGTTCACCAGCATCTTAGGGGTAATAACAGAGGAATAGCAGAGATCAATGAAGGACAAATGACTGAGAAAATAATACATTGGAGAGTGAAGTTGAAAACTGGTAGCAATTAAGAGGATCATGCCCAGGTTCCCACCACTGTGACCACATATATTCCAAGGAACAGGATGAAGAGTGGCAACTGAAGCTCTGATCGTTTTGTTAGCCCTTCAAGGATAAAATCAATCTTTGAAGAATGATTTGAAGTAGCCATTTCTTACAAGGTATTATCTGTAGGAAGAAATAAAAGAATAGAAGGACATTAGACATTTTCTGACTCCCAAAGCCGAATGACATGCCTTTCTTTGGCTGTTTCCTTTCCTGATAGCCTCATCTGTCCCATGACTAGATTTCTTTCATGGACCTCTTAAAATCTCAAGGACAAAGACTACAAGTATAACTCTTTGAGTCAGAACCATTTCATTTTGAGTCAGAACCATTTCATTTTGTTCCCAGGTTTAGGGCCCTAACTGCCTCACTCCGAAAGAAAACACAAACTATACAGACCTAATTAGTTTTCCATTGCTACTATTAAAATAAGACAGCCTAACATCTTTATCTGAGCACATAGCAATAGAACATTCAGACTTTGTTACCAAACATGGCTTCCAATCTAGCTCTGATGATAGCAAAGTAGTCACTTTCAATTTCCCAAATCATCTGCATGAATCAACATAACTAACATTCTCTAAAACTGAGAACTGAGAAACATAAAAGACCTCTATAAAGAGACTGTGAGTACAAAATTAAATTGTAGAAATGGCTTTAATCAATTCATACCATCATTATGTCACTTCTGTTCTCTGAATGGAAAACTTGAGTGGGCCAGGACATTCTTTATTCAGTGTGAATGTGGTTGAAAGAAACGTGATGTCAGAGACTATCCTCAGACTACAGAATACTTTACTATTCCAGAAACACTAAAGATAAAGTGTTGACTGTTAGGTGTAATACCTGAGCCACCAACAAATCAGTGCTTCTGTCCCTGACTCCTCCCTGCTATCTGCTATTGATGGCCAAACTCTCCCTGACTTTTCTCTCTCAAAGCTATTGGTTCAGAGCTGGAGCGTTTTCTCCTTCACTGACTTAGTTTCCCTGAATTTCAGTTAGAGGATTCAGGGTTTCTCCTTTTCAGCCAAAATGCTATGTAATATCTATGGAGTCAAGTTTGATCATTTTTCACTGGGTTGTTTGAGGAGTGTAAATGTTCCTTTGATTCATGATACTCCAGACAGAAATATGCAGTATCTGAATGTTGAAATGCCTTTAAATTCTATATTTCCAAAATGAGAAAAAATATCAAGGGAGAAAAAACTTGATATATAAAGTAACATATAGTTTTATTTATTTTTATGAAAAGCACTTTTATGATCATAAACAAAAATTTGTGACAATTTACCACAATATATTTTTATATACCTTCTACAACATATTAAGGGTGCTCAATATATGTGTTGATTTAAAGGCCAAATTAGATGGGTGTTATGATCTTCAAGAACACATGAGAAGAGAGCCATGTTTCTGAGTTCAGTATATTAGACAATACTCTAAGAGAAAAAGAGTCAAAATTGCCAGGATGCAACTCTAAGTAGTCCCGTTAATAATGACTGTGAAATTGGACCATATTCAGGTAGATACTTTGACCTTGTTCAATGAACCACATGAATCAGACTGATGCCTAATATTTTTGTAACTCATATAGAAGCTAACAAGCTATGAAAGTGAGCAGGGAGAGAAGCAGAGCATTTTTGGTTGAGATCTACTTAGTGGAGACCAAAGTTTTTGGATGGGCTCACACACAGTGGACTAGATTTCCTTCTATAATCCCAAACAATACAGAAATTGTTACCACTAGGAAGAGTTATCCAAAGATCAGAACCAGAGCAGATCTATCTCTCTGTGAGTGCAGAGATATTCCTGCTGATTTTAAGACTAAAATTGCTGATCTGTCAGAGTGAAGAAAGCCCATTAGGTTATGTTTTGATAGAGCCCAATAGAATGAAGAAAGCAACAGATAGGCAGTAACACTATACTCATCTGGAGATATTTATCCAGTGACTTAAAAATCCCAATGTTACAAAAACCCTCAATGTACATAAAAACACCATTAAGAAATTAATAGAAATGCTACACTATCCAATTACTAAAATTTATTCACTTATCAGTCTATATCGGTCCTTTCTTAGCCCCATTTCATTCTTTTTCTCAAGAAATAATGGTAACATACCTGAAAGAAACCACAATAAAGGCAACAAATTCGAAAGGGGTGGAGATATACAGGCAAGCTGTTAAATAAAGCTTGTAGAAAGCTTGTAGAAAAGTTTAACAGCATCTAAAGAGGGTTCCAGAAAACTAATTTAAAAAACAGTAAAAAAAAATCCTCAAACTGCATAGTTATTTAGGCCTGCAGAAAATTATATCATGTGAAAACACATACATACACAAAATAGCTCATGTGCATAAAAATGATTTCCCTAAATCATAAAAAACATTCCTTTGCTTTCACTATCTTCAACTCAAAAAGGCAGAGGAAGATGAAATGCAATGTTTAAATTTTCTATCAAAGTAATTTAGTAAATGAGGCACTTTATAGTCAAGAAAAAATAATAAGGTATTTACGTATGTGAGATTTCACTGGAAATGAAATTATATTACACCAAATAAAAGTGAAAGTGAGCAACTGCTACTAAGAGATATGCTTTTCTGTGGACAGCGAATGAGATACTGCTTTGTTTCTTTCCCAATTTGTCTTCCCCATCACTGGTGACTGATAGTTCTACTGCTTTTAAAACTTTATAATGCAATCATAGTGTAAGACAGAAAAGCGCCAGCTCCCTTTCTTGAGAAGCATGCATGCATCAAGAAAAGTAACTGCTTGTTTGCACCATCAGCTATTCAAAAACATAAGATCCTTCAAGTTAACCATGAAATGCCCAGAATTTAAATTAAACTATATTCATGCATGTGTTTGCCTAATTAGAATAAAAAACAAAAGATCCCATTTTACTTCTTTTACTTAACATAGATACACAAATTTAGGACAATCTTTCTTGCAAACCCCTACTTTTTAAGCATACAGCTATCTAGGGCAGGTATCGATCTGTTATTTTCTCCCACCAGAAAGATAACATTTAATTTTAAAAATACCTAAATTAATCTGTTTTAAAGGAGATATCCCTGTGTTTGTCACTTTATTCAAAGCAAATTTTACAAAATATCTGTATGACTTTCACCAGAAGGAAATCTGTTAATTTCATATCTCATCCACAGTGATCATACAATGACACAGATGGAAAGGTTTCATATTTGAAGTCAGAAGAATGGGCTAAAAACATGACTCCACTACTTGGTGCAACATCTGTGGGATTAGAGCAAGTCATATACCTCTGACTATTTCCTCATCTACAGAGTAGTTATGAAGACAAAAAAAGATCTGTACAGAGTTTTGCAAACTTTAAGCCACTATGTAACTATTGGTTACCATTTTATTTATTTATTCATTATTTATTTTACATTTATAAGATACTTTCTGAGTTTGCTGTCTAATTTACTCCAAAGCATCCCAAAACAGCAGACCCACTTCTCTGGGGTGTGAATGGGAAAGCTGATGCGTCTATGCATTGTTCAAACTCATCAAGAGAAAAGCAGCATCTGTTCCTGGTTTTTATCAAGAAGAGCGCTCTTGTTCAAATGGAAAAGCAAGGCACATAAAAAGTTATAAAAAATAAATACAAGAAACACAGAGGTCAAGCGATTCCTGAGGTTCCTACAGTTACTCTGAAAGAATTGTGAAGATTTGGGCACATATTAGAGGCTATGAATAATAGGACATTCTGATTTTGATTTAAGGAGGAACTGTATTGGCAAATATGCCAACTCTGTTCCTGCAAAGAATATTTGATAGCACAACAAAGTGAATATAATCAACAATAAATTACAGTAGACTTTAAAATAACTATTTTAAAAAAAAAGAGTAGAATTGGAATGTTCCTAACACAAGGAAATGATAAATGTCTGAGGTAATGGATACCTCAATTACCTTGATTCGATTAATTCACATTTTATGCCTGTACCCAAACATCGCATGTACTCTATAAAGATTTACAACTATTATGGACCCATAATAATTACAAATTTTAAAAAGAGAGAAAAGAAAAGAAAAAAAATAACAAAGCATTGTGACCATTCCACATTTAAAATATTCTTAATTTCTTAAACTTTGACAATGATGGTTAAGTGCCCAGTCACAACATAAGCTTAACAATTTAATACCACAATTGCCAATTGTGCCTTCCATCAGACATGATTTAACAAGCAAAAACCATCTTTAAAAGAAAACATCTTCCAAGTAAGCCAATGAAATAAATATCAGGACAATAGGACATTACAATGTTGGGCTCTGCAAGACTTGTTTGGCTCACTAGCAGAAACCCTAAAGCTGAAATGCAGATATTGGGAAATTGAATCAAAGAAATTAACTTATTCATGGTACATTCTGACAGAAAATTAGTAAATAACTACAGATGCTCTTTAACTTGTGATAGGGTTATGTCCCAATAAAATCATCATAATTTGAAAGTATGTAAGTCAAATATTCACTTAATACCCCAATAAACCCATCCTGTGTAAAGCCAAAAAATCATAAATGGAACCATACTAAATCCAGAGTGTCCTCACTTTACAATGAGGTTACATCCAGATAAACCTGTCTTAAAGTCACAAGTTGAACCATCATAAATCAGGGACTATCTGCATATATAAAATTCAAGATTACCTTTCTCCAGGCAAAATTTTCAGAGCAGTTGGCTTTTCTTGCAATGTATGTTTTTGTAGTATTTAAAAAATAATTGAATATAATCTCAAGAAGTAAATGAATACAATAGAATAATGATAAGAATTTTAATGTCACTCTGGAGCCATTCTACCTGTAATCGTATCTAAGCTTTGCCACTTACTACTTTTGAGACTTTGGGCAAATTATATTTCCTATGATTTAATGTCCTCATGTTTAAAACCCATCTTACTGGAATTTTATTTTTTAAGGACTAACTGAATCAATAATGGTTGAATAGTAAAAAGTCTGGCACTATATATACTAAAGTGATGTAACTGTTTGACATGATTAATCTAATCATCTTTAGAAACTAATTGCTAATTAAAGCATTTAGGTAAAACTAATCTAAACACCATGTAGTACTTATGGAACCTGCTGAGAAATTGATAACCACTTACCTTAAGACATTTACCTTCAAAAACTGGAATCCTTGTATTTAATGGAAATGTTGAGATGGAGCTTAGAAATATACAACTAATTCCCAACGGTTTAAAAAAATCCCTCGAGATTTGGCTCTGTGCAATACAGTTAATGAAAAAACAAACTAGACTTCCACATGATCTCAAAAGGATTACATCACCCAATAAATTGGTCCCTGTTAATAGAAATCAATAATAAAATATTCTTTGTCCTTCTATAAAACTTCAGAACTTACAAAGTGTTTGGTCAAACATTATGTCTGAATCTCTTCTCTAGTTGCTCTCATCCCCAAAGAGATCCACTGTCCGAGAAAGCTTCTGAATTTTTCCAACTTAAGAGTCCATCTGCTTTCTGTCATAAAATCAACAAGAGAACACAAGTTCTCACATACAGTTTCTGGAAATTATAATTAAAATAGCCTTTCCTGTAAAGAAGGACGTCATTACTTTAATTCAAATCTCAATTTTCTATTTTGTGACATAATGTCAGATAATTTAAATATTTCTGTATCGTAACAATGAGAGTAAACCACTGACTCTTCAAAACATGTCATGTTGCCCTATTAATATTCCTTTCTCACGCTGTCCTTGTTTGGTTGAGATATAAATGTTATTTTAACAACTAAGGAGAGCTATCCCTCTACTTCTAGTCCATAAAATTGTTCACATAAATTAGGGATAATCTATCTTTGCAGTTAAATTAGAATTTCCATGTAAAACTATCTCAAGCATTTTGGGGAGGATAGAAATTTCAAACTGTTGATTTAATTTATTTATTATAGGTTTATTCAGAACATTTTTAAACCTATTTTTGTTAGATTATGGCTTTTCAAAAAGTTGCTCACTTATTGCATCTAGGTTTTCAAATTTCTTACATGAAATTATTCCTGGTATTCTCAGGATGTTATTTGTTGTATCTGACTTTAAAAAAAATTTTTTTAATTTCAGCATATTACGGGGATACAGAGGTTTAGGTTACATATATTGCCTTTGCCCCATCCGAGTCAGAGCTTGAAGAATGTCCATCCCCCAGATGGTGCACACCGCACCCATTAGGTGTGAATATACGCATCCCCTCCTCCCCCCTCCCACCAGTCCAACACCCAATGAATGTTACTACTATATGTGCACATAAGTGTTGATCAGTTAATCTAGTAAGTGAAGTATCACAAGAATGGAAAAACAAGAATCACATGTATCTGATATTTTAAGTTATGTCCCTATTTTCTATTCTTAATATTTATTTGAATCTTCTCATTTATTACTTGATTGATTTTGCCAGAATTTTTTTTTACTTTATCAGTCATTTCAATAGCCAGCTTTTGATTTTGCTGTCCCTCTGTTTTTTCATTTCTTGTTATATTAGTCTCTCTTCTAATATTTATTATGAAAGAATTATTGTACTATAATAATATATATTATGTTAATATTACATTACTATTAAAGTATTATTCTTTGACTTTACAGTTTAACATTACCACATTTATTTCAAAATGTCTTCTTTCCTTAAAACAAAAATAATGAGGCCATAATTTCCTTCTGACTGGTATTTTAGCAGTGTCTTACAAGTTTTAGTATATGTGTTTTAATTGTCATTCAGTTCTGTATATATTCTCATTTTCATTTTGAATTGTTTCTTGTTCTATGAAATTTTGATTCATTTCTTGCTTTCTGAAATATTTAAGGTGTTGTGTAAAATTCCAAATGTGTGAGAGGTTTTTATGAAATATTAAACAATTAGAAAAATAGCCTTAATGAGAAATATGTAAAGTATAGAGAACTATGATACATTGAACACATGTGTCCCATTACCCAGTTTAAGGAAAAGAATAATGCCAGTGCCTTGTGAGTTCCCAGTGTCCTGGCCTGACCCCATTCCCTCCACTTTTCCTAGAAGTCATCATTCTCCTGAATTTTTTTATTATTCCATTGTTTTTCTTTTAGTTTTACCTCATGTGTTAGTGTCTGTAAGTACCATATTGCAAAGCTTTGAAATTCTACAAATGTAATTCTGCTGAAATTGGCTTTTTTCACTAAAATATTGCTTTTTTGATTTTTTGATTTGTTTTTCTTTTATTTTCAGTTGACTTGTAATAATTGGATATGTTTATGGGATACAGGGTGATGTATGTGTATATAATGTGCAATAATCACATCAGGGTAATTAGCATATCCATCACTTCAAAGATTTATCATTTCTTTGTGTTGGGAGTATTCAAAATTTTCTCTTCTAGCTTTGTGAAAATATACAATGAATTATTGTTAACCCCATTTACCCTACAGTGCTATAGAACAGCAGAATTCATTCTTCCTATCTAGCTGTAATTTTGTATCTGTTGGCCAATCTCTTCCCATCCTTCATTCTCTCTTACCCTTCCCAGCCTATAAAAACCACAATTATACTCTCTGCTTCTACAAACTCAAATTTTTTTTAGCTCCCAAATGTGAGAATGTGCAGTATTTATCTTTCTGTGCCTGACTTCTTAAACTAACCTAATTATATACTGCATGTTGCCAAAATGTCATACCACATTGTATCAAAATATAAATGTTTAGTTCCTCTGTTGTTTTTATTCATTAATAAATATGAATTTCTGAAATGTAACAACTCTTTTTTAAAAAATAATTGAAATGTTTTCGTGAGTTAATTATACCTATCAATATATATACATACAGCACAAAAATACCATCACTGGCCTCTGCTCAAAATTACCCTCTACTAGAAAAAGAGAAAACAGAAAATTTGATTTAGTTTAGATTTTTCCTGTAGCAGACACTGAGACAAAGATTTGGTATAAGAAGTTATTTGGAAGATGGTCCCAAGAAGCATGATAAGTTAGTGGGAAAATACATAACATAAACATTTTGTACCCCCATAATATGCTGAAATAAAAAAAAGTTGGTGGGAAAGTGGGACAGGACATGGCAGCCAATTAAGCAATTGTCTATGGTCCACCACTGTGGAGAACTGAGCCTCAAGCCCACTGGGGATCCTTTAGACAATTGCTTTAGTGTATACCTTAAAAATATTCTGAAGTTTTACATTTTTAAATGTCTTGTCATGAAACACACTAGAGGTATAACAATATTTCTCACATTCTTGTTTCCAATATATAATCGAACAAGAACAATGAATCACACCTATGTGACAATATTAAACATTCTAGAACAAATGGGGAAAAAGGGAAATTCTCACTCTTTCTTTTCTTTTCCCAAGAGTTGATACTTGTGGGATAAGATTCTTGTAGGAGTTTATTATCATTAAACAGACTTATTATTTATACCTAACATATAAAAACTTCATATTAACCAACCTTCACAGAGGGCCAGATAGTATCAGCTTCATCAGAGATGAGGATGAGTGACTCAAAATAATTGCCAAGAAGATTTTTGGGCTGTGACCTCCTCACATCATCAGAATCATTTTTCCCTCCAGAGAAATGAGAAGAAAAATGTACAGCACTGAGCTCTCTGGAAAAAAGGAGGGGTTTGTCTGAATCCAGTCTTTATTTATTTATTTTTATTTCAGAGTATTATGGGAGTACAAATGCTTTGGTTACATAAATTGCCTTTGCACCACCTGAATCAGAGCTATAAGCATGCCCATCCCCAAGACAGCGAACACTGCATCTGTTAGTTGTGAAGCCCAGTATTTTACTTTACAAATCTTGGAGTCTTCTGTTCTAGCCTCTCTCCCAGTACAAAGGGAAATGCACATGGCAATTTATATATTTCTACCTGTCCTCATTCTAAGATTCATACTCCCTGATGAGCACAGGTTTCCTTGTCATCTCCCTATTCCCTGCAGCATAAAACTATGGCAAACATTTCTTTGTTGACTCACTTTAGCTCAGGCAGTATGAGCACTTTGTTCAGTTATTTTGAATCTATATTCACTTATCTCTAAACTTCTTTCAGCAATTTTATTGAAAATATATTTATTGAGACTTGTTTTATGCAAGGCATTATGCCAAACACTATACTGAATTTACAGTCTAGTACAGAAGAAAAACCAGTAATTAACTTATAATAATTAATACAGAATTGATTAAGTGCTACATATTAACATAAGCAATGTATTCATAGGCACAAAGAAAAATGATCTTATTAACTGGGGTTGCACTATTAAAACCCTTAACTAAAGAGCCTTAACTATTAAATAGAATTTCAGAGGATAGAAGTGATAGAAGACAAAAACTAAAATTGCTAATCACATTTTGTGTGTGCTCTACTAATCCACATATCCATTATCTTTAAATTCTATAGAGAACACATGCAAAATACATGATTATAAAAAGTGAACAGTATAGAAAATGTCTAGTGGAAGAGATTCCAGAATACTTCTCATTTTGGGGGAATATGAATAGTTGTTTGACCTCCACCAATTTGGTCTGAAGTACAATTAACATAGACAAATCACAGTCCTCTGCTCTCCTGGACAGAGTGTTTTAATACATGACCAAACTTAGGTCATTATATTGTTCTTGTGGGATTATTCAAATTAGAACAAGAGAGGCCAGTCCCTCGCTATTGGAAAAGCTGTTGAGATCTAAGGATGCCAAGTTGCTATGTTCCTGCCTTGTGGGATAGCAGACCCACAGAGCAGCAATTTCAGGCAGAAAGATACCAGTTGTTGCCCAGCTGTTGCCCAGTTATTCAGCTATGCTTAGTTGGAATTCTAGTAAGGAAAATAACTTATACTAATATAAATACTTTTACAGACTTATGACTCCTATATGAATAAATTTTAGGAAGCATTTGCTTCTTTTCCTTATTCTTAGTCAAAGGCAAATTTAATCATTATGCCATTCGAATTTCATAATATTCATATATTCTACAGAATATGGGAGGAAGGAAAGGAGTCCTCAGAAATAATATTTGTAAGCTTCCTTCTAACTGAGGTAAAAAAGAAAAACTCAAAAGTTGATGTGTTCTCTGGGAGGCCGAGGTGGGAGGATAGCTCAGGGTCAGGAGTTCAAAACCAGCCTGAGCAAGAGCGAGACACCATCTCTACTAAAAAATAGAAAGAAATTAATTGGCCGACTAAAAAATATATAGAAAAAAAATTAGCTGGGCATGGTGGTGCATGCCTGTAGTCCCAAGCTACTCAGGAGGCTGAGGCAGAAGGATTGCTTAAGCCCAGGAGTTTGAGGTTGCTGTGAGTTAGGCTGATGCCACGGCACTCTAGCCCAGGCAACACAGTGAGACTGTTTCAAAAAAAAAAAAAAAAAGTTGATGTGTTCTCTTAAAAGTTTATGAACTTTTTAAATTGTAAGGTCTTTAATGTCTGTAATTCTTCCCCGGGTCAATCAGAATCATTGCTTGTCTCAGAGTACAGGAGAGGTTCAACAGACCCCTACATTACGTATCTCCTCTGATGAGGGATAAAATATCTAATGATCTTTGCAGAATTTCTCTCTCTCTTTCTCTCTCTCTCTCCTCACTCCCCTCCCCTCCACACACAAACCAAACACATGAACACACAAATACACACACTCATGACAATACCTTCTTTCTTTTCTTTTCTTTCTTTCTTTTTTTTTTTTTTTAACTTATTACCTGGTGACAGAATAATGGACCCTGGAAACCATTCCTCGGAGACTGAATTCATCCTGACTGGGCTAACAGAGAAACCAGAGCTCCAGCTGATCCTCTTCCTCCTCTTCCTACATGGTCACAGTAGTGGGGAACCTGAGCATGATCACACTGATTGGGCTCAGTTCTTACCTGCACACCCCCGTGTCCTATTTCCTCAGCAGTCTGTCCTTCACTGATCACTGCCATTCCACTGTCATTACCGCCAATATGCTGGTGAACTTTGTGATAGAGAAGAACATCATCTCCTACCCTGAATGCATGACTCAACTCTAGTTCTTCCTTGTTTTTGCCATTGCAGAGTGTTACATGTTGGCTGCAATGGCATATGATCACTACACTGCTGTCTGTAGCCCCTTGCTTTACAATGCCATCATGTCTTATCACCTCTGCTTCTGACTCACAGTAGGAGTTTATATTTTGGGTATCATTGAATCATACAAGCTTTATGTTGAGACTCTTTGTCCAAGCCCAATGTGATAACCATTATTTCTATGATCTCTTTCCACTCTTGGAGCTGTCCTGCTCCAGTACCTATATCAATGAATTACTGGTTCTGGTCTTGAGTGCATTTAACATCCTGACTCCTGCCTTAACCATTCTTGCCTCCTACATCTTCATCATTGTCAGCATCCTCCGCATTCTCTCCACTGAGGGCAGGTGCAAAGCCTTCCGCACTTGCAGCTCCCATATCTTGGCTGTTGCTGTCTTCTTTGGATCTGCAGCGTTCATCAGTCAGCTCCATGGACCAAGAGAAAGTCTCCTCTGTGTTTTATGCTACTGTTGTGCCCATGCTGAACCCCCTGATTTATAGCCTTGAGAATAAAAATGTCAATGTTGTTTTGAAGAAAATGCGAAAGAGAAGAATATTATTGTGTACAGACCAATGTGAAGAGGATTTTATTTGATCTAAGTCTTTGGGTAATACATTCTATGAACCAATGTATTTCATTTAGTATGTCTGTTAACATTTTTCCTCATTTGATGAGATTCTGTTGAATTATTTCTTATTCCTATGGCCTTTTTAATGCCATTTCCCTCTGGCTTTTTCCTTTTTTAATTTCAATATATTAAGGGGGTAAAAATATTTTTGGTTACATGGATCAGTTTTGTAATTCTTAAGTCAGGGCTATAAATATGCCCATCACCAAAATAAGTGTTCATTGCACCCATTAGAGGTAGCTTTTTGCCCTTCTCTTATCTCCCTAAGCACCTGCTTGATTTCCACTGAGTTTTACTTCCCTCTGTGCACATGTGCTCATTGATTAGTTCCAATTTAATAGCCAGTATAAGTGGTGTTTATTTTTCGATTCTCTAGATAATTCACTTAGAATAATGGTTTCCAATTCCATGCAAATTGCTGCAAAAGGAATTAATTCATCCTTTTCATGGCTGAGAAGTACTCTGTTCTCTCTTATGTATCACTGAGACACAGATTAGAAGAAATACTAAGGATGACATGGATACATGTATCCACTAATGCCATCCTCGTCATGCACCCATTTTCTTCCATATAATTGATAAAATATGAATAAAAATACCATCTCTAACAATGATTAACAGCCTCTTTTCTTCTTTCCTCTTAAAAAAACAACATAAATCATAGCAATGAACTCCTGTAATCTTTAGCTTTGCACATTCTTAGCCTGAGACGGCTATTTCCTACCATATTCCACTCCATACCTTTTTCTTTGAGGTTGTTTCTTCTATCTCTTACTTAAAGAAAACCCAATCAGAACTTTAGAATCTGAGTTACAGACCTATGTATGTTCTGTAATTGCACCCAATCCAATATACCTCTGCTTTGCCATTTATTATCTAGTTTTTCATTGCCAACTTATTTTTAATGCTGCACTGGTCTGTAACTTCCATGAAGGTATTCCCCTGTGGATATAGTTCACTGCCAGATCTCCAATATCTACCTTAGTTCCTGCTACCTATTAGGCTATTGATAATGTTTTTTTTGATATTTATTTTCCCTCTATAAAATATTTATATGAAAACCAGTGTTATTCAACATGGTTGTCACTCAAGTGCTACATACAGCTATTTTGGGTTATTTTTTGTTCAAATCAGTTATGTTTAAGTTTGGAGAATCTTTTAAGATCTGTAAAATAACTAGTAATGTACTTAGCTGTTTGTATATAAGGATTTACAAATATTAGTCTTTAGTTCCTTCTGTAGTAAATCCCACACAGCTATGATAAATAGTGCATATCTGATTTCTTAAGTCATTAAATCCTGTTAACAACTAAGGACTCCTGGAAGAAAGTCTAATTTATTCTTACTTAATTCAAGTATGCAGCATAACAGACTAAAACATTTTTAAATATATTTGAAATCCAATAAGTCAACATGACAAATCATGTGGAAGAGTGATGTCTGGGGTCCAAACAACACAGGTCTAGACCACCATTCCCAGAGCAGAAAATAACTTTACTCTTGCTGGCATAGAGGACATTTTCTTCCAGTTTGGACTTAAAAAGAGAGGGCATTAAATATTTAAACATAAAATCTTGTTTACTGCTTCCAGTGGATACATCTTATTCATCCTCTGTTTTTAGTTTTCTCTTTCATCTCTTTCTTTTTTTTTTTTAATTGATGGACAAGGTTAAATTTCTCTGCTTGACTTTCAGATTATGCAGCGTAATTTATCTATAAGGTTATTCACAGCTCTCTGCTTATCGGATCTGTAAGCCACCCAATCCTTTAGCTGGAAGGAAGATAGGAGAATGAGCCACAGCTCAAAAGGGCTGTACCTGGGGAACTCTAAAAATACCGAATACTTTACACTAATCATACCAAGTAGAGTTGGTCAGAATCTCCCTCAGTCATGGACTCTATTGTTTTGAACCAACAAAATTTCTAGTGTGAATACATTTCTTCCACTTAAAGTTGATTTCCCCAAGCTAAACCAAACTATTGGCTTATTTGGTATTGCCCGTGCACCTCAGGATAAACAATGGAACATATGCCAGAATCTGACTTACAGAAATATACGTTTTAAGGCTACAAGAACTTAAATGTCACTTCCTCAGAGAGCTCATCTTTGAAACTCCAACTAAATTATACACCATTCCTTTCTTCTTGCTCTCAGATACTGGCTCATTTTTATCTTAGAACTTATGGCTTGTGGTAATTGTACAATACATAAATATTTATTCTTTTAACCTCTTTTTGTTGAATTGACTTAAGCTTTAATAAGACATAGTATAGATACTCAAATAATGTTGATCAACAATATTAGCAGACCCCTCAGTTTTCCCTTGTTACATCCTCTGACTGTCTCTCATTTCAGTCTCCCATACATTTGTCAGTTCTTTGCAAACTCAAACTCAGTTTGTACTGATAGCATTTCAATTTAGGTTTGAACCATGACTTTTTCATACTTTTAAGGAATATTATTTTGGGACAGTTTTAATTTGTCAAAGAATTTAGATGATAGCACAGAGTTCACACTTTTCTGTACCCAGTTTCCCCAATTACTGACATCTATATATTAGTATGCTACGTTAGTTACAATTAATGAACTATTATTGAAACATTAATTAATGTCCATATTTATTCCTTTGTTTGATTATTTAATTTAATTATATTTAATTTAACTCTTCTACTCTCTGCTTCTGTGAGTTTTACTTTGTTAGGTTCCACATATAAGTGAGATCATGAAGTGTTTGTCTTTCCGTGCCTGGCTTATTCACTTAGCATAATGTCCTTCAGGTTCATTCATGCTGTCATAAATGACAAGATTTCATTTTTTAAGACTGAATCGTCCATTGTGTATATATGCCACATTTTCTTTATCCATTCGTCTGTTAATGGACACTTAGGTTGATTCCATATCTTAACTATTATAAATAGTGCTACAATAAACATGGGAATGTAGAGATCTCCTTGACACACTGATTTCATTTCCTTTGGATATATAATAAGTAGTGAGATGGCTAGATCATATGGTAGTTTTATTTTTAAATTTTTGTGGAAACTCCATCCTGGTTTTCATGATGGCTGTACTAATTTACATTCCCACCAACAGTATATCAGGGTTTCCTTTTCTCCATATTTTCTCCAACAATTATGTTTCATCTTTCTGATAATAACCATCCTTACAAGTATGAAGTGATATCTCACTGTGGTTTTAATTTGAATTTCTCTGATGATTAGTAATTTCAGTATCTCTTCATATACCTGTTCATCATTTGTATGTGTTCTTCAGAAAAATGTCTATTTGGGTTCTTTACCCATTTTTTTGCGTGCTTTTTTTTCTTTTTTTTATTTCAGCCTATTATGGGGGCACAAATGTTTAGGTTAAATATATTGCTCTTGCCCCACCCGAGTCAGAGCTTCAAGCATGTCCATCCCCAGACAGTGCACACAGCACTCATTAGGTGTGCATATATCCATCCCCTTCTCCCCCCCCCGTTTGCCTGACACCCAATGAATGTTATTACTATATGTGCACTTTAGTGTGGATCAGTTAAAACCAATTTGATAGTGAGTACATGTGGTGCTTGTTTTTCCATTCTTGGGATACGTCACTTAGTAGAATGAGTTCCAGCTCTATCCAGGATAACACAAGAAGTGCTACATCACCATTGTTTTTTGTGGCTGAATAGAACTCCATGGTATACATATACCACATTCTATTAATCCACCCATGTATTGATGGACACTTGGGTTGTTTCCACATCTTTGCAACTGTGAATTGTGCTGCTATAAACATTCTAGTGCAGATATCTTTTTTATAGAATGTCTTTTGTTCTTTCGCATAGATGTCCAGTAATGGGATTCCTGGATTAAATGGTAGTTCTACCTGTAGCTCTTTGAGGTATTTCCACAGAGGTTGTACTAGTTTGCAGTCTCACCAGCAGTGTGTGAGTGTTACTATCTCTCTGCAACCATGCCAACATCTATTGTTTTGGGACTTTTTGATAAAGGCCATTCTCACTGGAGATAAGTGATATCTCATTGTGGTTTTGATTTGAACTTCCCTGATGATTAGAGATGTTGAGCATTTTTTTCATATGTTTGTTGGCCACTAATCTGTCTTCTTTTGGCAAGTTTTTGTTCATGTACTTTGCCCACTTTTTGATAGAGTTGTTGGATTTTTTTCTTGCTAATTTTCCTGAGTTCTAAATACATTCTAGTTATCAGCCCTTTATCAGATGTGTAACATGTGAATATTTTCTTCTGTTTTGTAGGTTTTGTGTTTGCTCTTGTGATAGTTTCCTTGGCCATGCAGAAGCTTTTTAATTTAATGAGGTCCCATTTATTTATTTTTGTTATTGCTGTGATTGTCTTTGGGGTCCTCTTCATAAATTCTTTGCCTAGGCCAATATCTATAAGAGTTTTTCCAACATTTTCTTCTAGAATTTTTATAGTTTCATGCATTAGGTTGAAGTCCGTTATCCACCATGAGTTGATTTTTGTGAACGGTGAAAGATGCAGATCCTATTTCAGTCTTCTACATGTGGCTATCCAATTTTCCCAGTACAATTTATTGAATAATGATTCTTTTCCACAGTGTATGCTTTTGTCTGATTTATCAAAGATTAGACAGCTATCTGAGGATAGTTTTACATCTTGGTTCTCAGTTATGTTCCATTGGTCTATGTCTGTGTTCTTGTGCCAGCACCATGCTTTTTCAGTTAGTATGGCCTTGTAGTACAAGCTTGAAGTATGGTAAATTGATTACTCCTAATTTTTCTTTTTGCTTAAGATTGCTTTTGCTATATGGAGTCTTCTCTGGTTCCATATGAAGCACAGAATTATTTTTTTCTAGATCTGTGAAAAATTATGTTGGTATTTTCATAGGGATTCCATTGTATCTGTAGATCGCTTTGGGTAGTATAGACATTTTAACAATGTTGATTCTTCTGACCCATGAGCATGATATGTTTTCCACTTATTTATGTCCTCTGCTATTTCCTTCCTGAGGTATTTTAGATCATGAAATGTGTAAAGAAGATGATTTTCAGATGGAAAATAGCAGCAGTTTCCCCTGAAACCATTTTTGTGAATGAAGTTACATATTTATTATTACTTATTTGTTATCATTACAAAATAGGAGGTACTTAGGGGAGATAGCTATTATAATGATTAATAGAGTTTTATACTTCAGTTTTTGTTAAATTTCCCTTTTCTGGATTATTCAATAGACACTACATTTAACTGCTCTTATGATGCTGGTTGAAATCATAATGAAATAATATGTCTTAAGATGCTCAAGCCATATCAATTTCAGCCTTCTTTTTATTATTTAGGAATTCTTCATACTCATTAACTCAAGTGGAAGAGAATTACTAGTGAGAGTTCAACATCATGTCTTTTCAGACGTTCAGGTCTTACCTTTTTCAAACTGACTTAGAAATCTAGAGTAAACCCTAACTCTTCTTTTCCAAACACTTATTGGGCCTTTCCTATATGTATATCCTGAATCACAAGAAAAATTATCTTTCCTTCCTGACTTACATTCAAGTCATCAATCTTGGAGGTAGTGAGGTTCAAGGAGCCATGTTTGATTTTTTCCTCTTTGATTTTGTTGAGAGAATAACCATCTTCTATATCTCCCAAGACAGTCACAAAGAGTATGTGAATAGTTATTTTTATATGATTGCTTTTGTGTTACTCTAAATACATTGGCTTAAAGGAGTAAAACCTTCATTTAAAGAGGTGAGATCAACCTCTATGGATGAGGTAATTTTAGGCCAGTTATGTGGAGAAAATATCTGCAAGCTTACCAAATATTAGAACTTAGAAATGGGAGTGAAACAAGGTGACAGCCTGTTATTTCTGAATAAAGCAAATATGAGACAAATTTTCCTTTATGTTTCACCATAATCTGAGGCATGCTCTTGGGGAATCATCTTTAGGTAGGAAAGTTTCTCTGCAACTTTGGGACCTATTGACTCAGATATAATGTAATCTTGAGAGACTTGTGTCCCTCTCCTGAGTTAGACTCTGGTGCCATAAACAATTCAGGGAACAGTAGATAAATATAGTTAATGATTGAAGGCATGCCATGAAGACTTCTCCAACTTTGTAGAATGAATCTGTGAATGATTTTTTTCCTCACACAGTGCAATTTCTCTCTGTATCAAGTCTTTTTGTAGGCAGTAAAGATGTAGTGGAAAGAACACTAAACTTGGAGTCAGAAGATTTGGGTATGATTTGCTCTTCATTTTTAAGATTTAGAAAAGTTTTTAACTGTTTGAATTTCAGTGTCTTTATCTGGAAATTGGAGTTAATTAGTATTAGGGTGTCAGAATCGGTAACTACTCAACAAGGCATTCCTACTATTCTATGTGTGGGATCCACCTCTATCCACTAGGTGATGTAGACACTTGTTCAATTTACTTAAATTCTTTGTGCCTCAGTTCCTGATATAAAATGGGAATTAACTGCACCTGTCTCATAGAGCTTTGGAAAGGACTAAGAGCTAGCTACATAAAACATTCAGTATCATGCTTGTACATATTTGTTTTTAACACAACACAGGTTTTTGCTTGGTTTTTAACTACCTACCACACACAAAAGCATCCCAATGAGATTTTACCATCCTAAGGGACCCTTCTTCAGTGGCATCCCAGCCTTCCCCATGGAATGTGCTTTTTTTCTTTTATGATGCATGAAAAATGGCATTAAATTGTTATTACTGTAACTACTACACCTATATCCATAACTCCTATTATTTTAATGTGGATAAATCTCACATTATTCTTGATTTGGTTTAAACAAAGATCATCTGCTTATCAGGAGAATTGTTTGTTAAGTTTTATTGTACCTACTCAGATACATTTGAAAAGATAGACTGTATAATAAAATAAAAGAATCCTGAAGTTATAAGGGATATAAAGAGTACATGTAGGATAATCTTACATTTTAATTAAGAATCTTCCTTATCACATCCCAGAAAGAATGTCTTTTGATCCATATTTAAACTCTTCCAGTGATGGTGAACTCACTTCTTCACAAAGCAACTTACCTCACTAGTTTTTCTTTTCTATCTAAACAGGCAGAAAAAGAAGCATGAAGCCTTAAGGTCAGGATTGGAGTCCATTCTCCAGGCAAGCAGACTGCGAAGGGATGTGCTATTTCCTTTTTCAAAGCACCTCATTATTATTTTATTTTGGGTGAGAAATGTGGTTAACTTTAATAAAATTGTTCCCTTAGAGTTACCAATGATTAAATCCTGAGATATGCCCAACGATATCTGAAGAAAGTGATCTAGGGGAATGGGTATGTTCAAGTCTTGACAGTATATGCCCTTGGAAACTTCTTATATGACCACCAAATTTCAATTCCTAAGGTTGAGACACTCTGCCCTTCTAGGAGCTAGAGAATGTGAGCTGGATTACCTTATATAATAATGCAGGAAATTCCACCAGGGTCTCTGTGGACAATGTGAGAGTTCAGAGGTATTATACTTTCTGACTTTGTATGTAAATCTATGATCCATTTAAGTATATTTACATACTTGGAAAGGGTTTAGTTTATTTGTTTCATTTTGTTTTTTATATGAATGGTCAATTGTTCCAGAATTATTTGTTTAAATGACTATTTATTCACCATGTACTTGCCTTTGTACACTTTGCAAAAATCAATTGACCATATATGTGTGGTTCTGTTCTTGGGTTCTTTGGTCTGTTCTATCGAGCGGTGAGTCCCTCTTCCTTCACCAACATCACATGAACTTGATTAATGTAGCATTGTAGTAAGTTGTAAAATCCAGTAGGTTGAGCCCTCAAACTTTGCTGTTTTTCAAGTGTTTTTCTATTATAATTATTTTGCTTTTCATATTAACTTTAGTATCATCTTATTAGTGTAATAATTATGTTGGGATTGAGATTATAATTGCTTTGGTTATATAGATTAGTTTGTGAAGAATTGATTTTTTAACAGCACTGAGTCTTCCAGTCCATGAACACTGTTTCTCCACTTATATGTGTCTTCTTTGATTGCTTTCATTAATGTTTTGTTTTCAATGTATTGATTCTGCACATTTTATTTATTTGAAACTGTGTATTTTAGTGCTGTTATAAATAGTACTATTTGTTTTACTTTTGATTTCAAATTTTTGGTTGCTAACATGAAAATGTAACACAGTTTTGTATATTGACTTTGCATCTAGTGACCTTGCCAAATTCACTTATTAGTTCTAGAAGTTTTATTGAAGATTACTTGGGATTTATTGTGTAGATAAAAATGCTGTTTGTAAATATAAGCAGTTTTCTTTCTTTTGTTTTATCCTCTTGCCTTTAGTTGTTTTTTATTTTACCCCATGTTGCACTGGACAGGACTCATAGTATGAATTTAAATGTTTCTAATTCCTTAAGCATCAATTATATTTTTCAGTTCTAAGATTTTTATCTGCTTCATTTTTACACTTTATATTTGCTTGCTGAAAATGTCTATGCTCCCATTTATTTTAAATGAGTTTACATCTCATAGAGCATAGTTATAATAGACACTTAAATATCTTTAACAGTTCCAAAATCAGGTCATCTCAGGGTTGGTATATGTTGATCATCTCTTCTTTTGAGAATTGGTTACATTTTCTATTAATATCAATAGCTTTTTGTATGTTGAATAATTTCAAATTACATTCTAGAAACTTTTCATTTTGTTATTTAGATTCTGGATCCCGTTAAAATATTTGAGAATGTTAATTTTTGTTTGCTTATTGGTTTTCTTTAACAGATTGTCAGTCCAATGAACATCAGAATGGTAGTTTCTCTTGTCTTCTGTGAGCAATGTTTCCAGTGTCAGCTCAGTTTTCAAAGCCTTTAATATGCTGCATTGTGTTTCTTCTTCAAATATACCACTCAGAGATTAGTATGAGATTTTGCCACTTAGGGGTTGGTGTGAGACCAGGGTGATGTTTCAAATTATAGTTCAGTTCTCAAAGCCTTTGTGATACTTCTTTGTGTCCATTTCACAAATGCACAGCTTAGGAGTGAGCCCTGAATTTGTTTCCTTTGCCAGCTCTTGTCTGCAGAAATAACAACACCCTCTCAACAACCCCACACACACACACACACCCCCATCCTCCTACACACACATATACTTCTCTATGCAGGGATCCTTTGTTCAGAAATTGAAGTGTCTCTCCAAGTTTTTGTTTCTCATGCTGTTGCTGTAATACATAGTTCCAAAACTTGACATTACCCTTGGGACACAGCTGGAATTAAGAGAGCAAAAGAGAGGGAATAAGAGGAGAGAAGGGGGATTCCCTCATACTCTTTGATCACAGAGGTCTCTTTTATCAGGTTTCCCAGTCAAAAACATGGGTTACCTATTGGAGTTTCAGCATCCTGAGCAATTACCACACAATTCTGTATTTGTGGCTCATGCTCAGTTAAAAACTGCTAGACGGGAAAACAGTAGAAACTCATACTTGTATGAGTTTCCCTAGTTTTTTTCTCCTCTCCCCAATCTGCCTTCTTCTGCTTACTTTTCAGAGTTCTTAGGCAAATAATTGTTGCTATTTTATGTACAGTTTTAATTGTAAACTGTGAGAAAAATAGTCTGTGGTAACCAAAACCAAAGTTTCAAAAACATTGTCAAGAATTTTTATTGTTCTCATGTTTTTATGTAGATTTGCCCCTACACTAGAGGATTGATTGTTGATTGTTAAAACGGAAACCAAGACATCCATTAGAGAGCATCTCAGTTTGACATCAGTGTTCACATTTTTGAATCCTGTGTGATCCTTTTTGAAGTTCAGCATTCTGAAAAAGATGAGGAATGTTTCGGTGGTGACTGAATTTATCCTGCTGGGCATCCCGCACACAGAGGGGCTCGAGACAATTCTTTTTGTTTTGTTTTTGTCCTTCTACATCTTGACCCTTGTGGGGAACCTGCTCATCCTACTTGCTATTGTCTCTTCCACTAGACTTCACACTCCCATGTACTTCTTCTTGTGCAAGCTGTCTGTTTTTGACATATTTTTCCCTTCTGTCAGTTCCCCCAAGATGCTGTTCTACCTCTCAGGGAACTGCCGCACCATCTCCTATGCAGGCTGTGTGTCCCAGCTCTTCTTCTACCATTTCCTGGGCTGTACTGAGTGTTTCCTCTACACAGTAATGGCCTATGACCGCTTTGTTGCCATATGTTACCCTCTATGCTACACCATCATCATGAGCCACAAAGTGTGCACCATCCTAGCCATGGGGACCTCATTTTTTGGCTGCATTCAGGCCACCTTTCTCACCACTCTCACCTTCCAATTGCCCTACTGTGGCCCCAATGAAGTGGACTATTACTTCTGTGATATCCCAGTGATGCTGAAGCTGGCTTGTGCAGACACCTCAGCCCTGGAGATGGTGGGGTTCATCAGCGTGGGCCTCATGCCCCTCAGCTGTTTCCTTCTCATTCTTACCTCCTACAGCTGCATTGTTTGTTCCATTCTTCAAATTCAATCTACAGAGGGCCGACGTCGTGCTTTCTCCACCTGCAGTGCCCACCTCACTGCCATTCTCCTTTTCTTCATGCCAGTGGTCCTCATCTACCTGCAGCCCACCCCCAATCCCTGGCTTAATGCAACTGTTCAGGTACTGAACAACCTGGTCACCCCCATGCTGAATCCTTTGATCTACAGCTTGAGAAATAAGGAAGTTAAATATTCTCTGAGGAAGATGCTACAGCAGGTGGTCTTCCCTCCTGAGAAGTGATAAAGGTCAGTAGCTTAACACTTTAATAACACCACATTGCTTTAAAAACGTATTTCCTTTTGTGCAATAGAAAACGTAGGTATTATCACTGCCTCTTTTTACAGATGAAGAGGCTAAGACTTAAAGACATAAAGCAAAGGATTCCAGGTGAGGTAACTAATAAATTACCCTTCCCAGGAAGAAATGTCTCTTCCCAGTTGGCAGAACATCCTGGACCTTCTCTTCAATTTTCTCTTCTGTTTTCCTGCTCCTACATCCTCTTCTTTTCTTCTGTTCCTCATGATTCTAGCACTTCTTCATCTTCACTGGTATTATTAAATTATTCCCTCAAATGTCTTCATTGGATAAGCCACCAACTGATAATCTAGGAGTTGCTGAAAAAATTGGAGAGGTTCAACTACATGGCTCAGGTGATATCCTGTGACTTCTGAAACATGAGGAAGTTGTGTTTTAAACAAGAACTTCTAGATGGGGCATTAGGCAGGTCTCTTGTGAATGAATCAGAAGTACTAGTGTGCTGTATCATCTACAAAGCCTGTATGTTGGTCTTAGACCTGAAAACAGGTGTTCGCCTGATGCTGAGGCAGTGAGTAAAAGAGAATGTGGAGCACGTAGATACATAGAGTCTATGAAGAGGTGACTGATTCTGTTGTTTTTCAGTATTAGAAAATTTGAGTTTGGCTTCATAATCCCCAGCACAGATGGGACAATGAGAAGTCCAAGCTGCTCTTGTTTAATGTTTTTGGATACTCTGCATATACAAAGGCTTGACTTTAGTTCCCTCCCCTTTATATTTCTTTGTTCTTTTTCCTAGTGGGCTTAGCATGAGAAATGTGCTATTACAATCCATATAGCAATTTGATGAAAAGAAAGAACAATGAGAAAGTGATGATGGGAAGGGAAAGGGGTGATGGGTAAAGAAGGGGATAATGGGAAGAAAAGGGTGTGATGGGAAGAGAAGGAGCAGAGGCACAGGCAAGTCTTCCCGTCTTTGGAACTTTTCAGGATGAGATCAGTCAAAGAATCTGCCAGACTGAACTAGACACAGCATTATGTTTGGGCTTCATGTCAGGGTAGTGAGTCAATGCATGCCTTTGAAGGAGAGAACTCTTTTCCTGCTCACTTCTCTTAAGCCCTGTGCCTTTTATTTTCTCTACCTGTAATGCTCTTTCAAGGGTCTTCAACTGGACAAGCTCCTTCTTACCATTCAAAACCCAGTTCAAATACCACTTTTGATGTGAAACCTTTCTTATCTCAAACAGAGTCAGATTTCTACTTTTCTATGTTGTGAATAAGACTTGACAAAGTCATCTCTCCATTGTGTCACCAAGTATCGACAAAACATTTTTCAAGAGTAAAAGTTAGGTAGACTCAGGGAGAGAAGAACAAAAAAGAGCCAGTCGTTGGGGACTGACAATTGTTGAACAGATGAAAGTCTGAATCTCAGATGATCTTTTGTGTGGTTCATGAAACAGCCTCAATCTCTTCACATCTATCAGTTATTTTGTACTTATTAAGTGTCTCCAGAGTATTGAGAACATATTCTTTGTCTAGCTTTTGGGAGGAAGCTTCAATGATAGTCACAAACTTGTCTTCAAAGAGCTTTTATCAAGTAGAGGAAACATGATAGCAGTCATGTTCTGTATGCATTCAACAAATAAATATTTCTGGACCCCTAACTTAGGCCAAGTGCAGTCCAGGAGGGAGGCAGGGAAACAGAGCACCAAACAGTCAAGTGTCATAAGTGAACTATTGGATATAGACATTCAGTAGTTCATGAGAATATTGAGTCTCTCCATCTAATCCCTTCTTCTCTTAGTTACTTAAAGTTTGTCCCAAAAGAAAGTGAGTTATTTGGGTGAGGAAATCCTTGGTAACATGGAAATAGTAACACCTTTCCTGCATTGCTGTTGTAAAACTAAATAATAAAAAAATCAAAACGTTCATCCAACTTATTGTAGATACTACAAAAACTTAGTAATTGTGTTCTTTCTTGTATTGTATTTTTCTTGATATTTCCATAGCTTACCCTCTCACTTTATTCAGGTTTTTAATGCTCAAATGCCACAAAGGATACTTTCATGTTCATACTACTAAAATATCCATCCCCTTTATCACACTTCTTTTACTATACCTAGATAGCTATATATTTTGATTCACAACATACATCACTAATGGTCAACTTATTACATATTTCTAATTGTTTATTTTTTATCTTCCTAACTAAAACATAAATTCCATAATAGGAGCTTTTTATCTTGTTTATAACTGTATCTCCAGAACCTAAAGTGACAGTTTTCATGTAGAATGCCCTAAAGACATATGAATTTCTGTAATCACATTCATTTTTCTTTAAAATTTGTTTTTATTGTGTAAAATTTCAAATATATGGACACACAGAGAATAGTATGGTAAGCTCATGCATGTTATCAGGTTTTTATTTCAAAACATTACAGGGGTAAAAATGTTTTAGGTTATATGGATCACTTTTGTAATGCTTCAGTCCCAGCTAATGGTGTGCCCATCATCCAAATAGTGTTCCTAGTACCCATTAGGTAGGTTTTTGCCCCCTCCACCTCCTCTTCCCCCCTGCTTTGTTTCCAATGAGTTTTACTTACCTTTGTGCACATGTGTGCTCATCAGTTAGTTTCAATTTAATAGTGAATACATATGGTGTTTATTTTTCTATTCCTGAGATACTTCACTTAGGATAATGGCCCCCAATTCCATCAAAGTTGCTGCAAAAGGCATTATTTCATTCGTTTTTTTTTTCATAACCTGAATTTATTCTCTTTGTTTACATGTTGGCAAAATGTGAGGAATGTAAAAATATTAAAACTCTTATGAATTCTGACCCTCTGTCACAGGGATTGCAGAAAAACTGTATTTTCTGTTTTTTTATCTCAGCATATTATGGGGGTAGAAATGTTTAGGTTGTGTGTGTCACCTTCACCCCTTGCCCTCCTCTGGAGTCAGAGCTTCAAGCGTGTCCATCCCCCAGATGGTGTGCATCACACTCATTACCTATGTATATATCCATCCCCTCCTCCTCCTCCCACCTACCCAATGCCCGATAAATGTTATTCCTATATGTCCACTTAGATGTTGATCAGTTAATACCAATTTGCTGGTGGGTACATGTGGTGGTGATTTTTCCGTTGTTGGGATACTTCACTTAGTAGAATGGGTTCCAGCTCTATCCAGGAAAATACAAGAGGTGCTATATCACCATTGTTTCTTCTAGCTGAATAGTACTACATGGTATACACATACCACATTTTATTCATTCACTCATGTATTGATGGGCACTTGGGTTGTTTCACTGGCTCAGAGAATAAACAGGGAGTGTCATTATTCAAACGAAAATCTAAAGGTAAGAAGCAACAACTGATCCAGATGGGAAGGAGTCAGCCAAAGAACTCTGGAAGTATAAAGAATCAAACGGAAAGCACGCCCCCAAAGAGGAACACCAGCTCTCTAGCAATGAACATTAACCAAAGTCAGAACACTAAAATGACAGAACATAATTCAATTTTAAATACTCTAACTTTAAATAGTGCATAGGACAGCACTTGTAGCTCTTACCTTTATATAACTGATTCTATTTTTAATTACATTTTATGACAGTCCATATCTAAAAGCAATCTATTGTTCCCCTGTCAGAGAAGACTGATATGTCCAAGTGCATGTTTTTCTGGTTCATACCAAATTGACAGCTACATCTACAGAAAACCAAGGTATTGGATAATTGAGCCTGCTCCACACATCCAGAAAAAGTAAGAAATTTATCCAATCTGATTATTTAGGGCTAGAATTGTCAAACATGGTTGTTTGAAATTGGTTCCATAAGATCTTTTGTAGATATACCATGCATGAAAACATAAAATGATCACTTTCATTTCACATTATTTGAATCAACATAACGTTCAACTTTTTTGGCAATTGAAATTTTGCTTCAGTAATGGCATTAGAAACTGGTACTCTATTCTGTCACATCAGATAATAACTGCATTTCTATTTTCTTTTTATTACAAATCAATAACACAATTAACATAACAAGATCCCCAGAGCTATTTACGTAATTATTGCTCTTATAATGAAAAGAATTACCACATAAGATGTAAAACAGTTTGAAACAAAATCATAAAACAGTTTCCAGAAAACAGCTTTCCAGAAAAAAACATAATATATATTTTATGTGACCTTTTTTCTTTTTTCAGGATTTTGTATGGATTAAAGAAAGAATAGCATTAACCAAATTAAGTAATGTACCTTACTAACTGAAAATATCAGCATAATATAGTTTTGTTTACTAAAAAAGAATGCTATATTTCAGTTATATTGATACTATTTTAGAAAAACACAGACCGGGCATGGTGGCTCACGCCGGTAATCCTAGCACTCTGGGAGGCCAGGGTGGGAGGATTGTTTGAGCTCAGGAGTTCCAGACCAGCCTGAGCAAGAGTAAGACCTCATCTCTACTAAAAATAGAAAGAAATTAGCTGGGCATGGTGGCCCATATACCAAATTTCCATGACCTATGTTGCTTCAATTTTGTTACTTGACATTAGTCTGTTCAGGAGTTCTATTTCTTCCTGATTGAGTCTTGAGAGGTTGTGTTTTTTTGTTTGTTTTTTTGTTTTTTTGTTTTTTGTTTTGAGACTGAGTCTAACTCTGTTGCCTGTGCTAGAGTACCATCGCATCAGCATAGCTCACAGCAACCTCAAACTCCTAGGCTCAAGCAACCCTCCTGCCTCAGCCTCCCGAGTAGCTGGGACTACCGGCATGGGCCACCATGCCCAGCTAATTTCTTTCTATTTTTAGTAGAGATGAGGTCTCGCTGAATATTACTCAATTTTAAGAAATGACAGTGAGTTAACACCACTTATATTATCCTGGATTAAGCTTAAGCCCATTATTCAAAGTGAGGTGACACAAGACCTGAAGAATGGGCCCCACTTGTACTTGCCATCAAATTGGTATTGACTGATTGACACTATGGTGCTTGAGTGGTGGTAGTGTTCA